>CAJNDV010033631.1:0-21757 GCA_905221635.1 Symbiodinium sp. CCMP2456 | reverse complement strand
GTGGAAGTGGTAGTGCGGGTGGGAGTATAGGAGTGGGAGTCGTGGTGGTGGTGGCAGTGGTGGTGGTGTTAGTGGTAGTAGTAGTAGTAGTAGTAGTAGTAGTAGTAGTAGTAGTAACTAGTAGTAGTAGTAGTAGTAGTTGTTGTTGTTTTTGTTGTTGTTGTTGTTGTTGTTGTCGTCGTCGTCGTCGTCGTCGTCGTCGTCGCCCCTCCCCCCGCCTGCCAACTACCCCGCCTGAACACCGTTTTAGCACACGCCCATTTTACTTGGTATTTGCAGTACTTTCGTGATGTCGTCATCCAACACCAACCAACACAGTTGGGGAGGGGGGTGGGGGCATGATGACCTACTTTTCAAGAGCACATCCATGTTACTCGGTATTTACAGTACCTTCGTGATGTTGTAGTCAATGCCAACGATGATGACCACGATGCGTTTAGGCTGCAGGTGGTAGTAGCAGTAGTAGTAGTAGTAGTAGTAGTAGTAGTAGTAGTAGAAGTTGTTGTTGTTGTTGTTGTTGTTGTTGTAGCCGTAGTAATAGTAGTAGTAGTAGTAGTAGTAGTAGTAGTAGTAGTAGTAGTAGTTGTGGTTGTTGTTGCTGCTGCTGTTGTTGTTGTTGTTGTTGTTGTTGTTTTGTCGTTGCTGCTGGTGTTGCTGTTGGTGTTGCTGGTAGTGGTGGTGGTGGTGGTGGTGATGGTGGTGGTGGTGGCGGTGGCGGTGTTCGTGGTGGTGGTGGCGGTGTTGGTGGTGGTGGAGGTGGTGGTGGTGGTGGTGGTGGCGGTGGCGTGGTGGTGGTGGGGGTGCAGCGGTGGGGTGGGTGGGGGGGGGGGGTGGGGGGTGGCGGTGCAGTGGTGGTGGTGGCGGCGGCGGTGGTGGTGGTGTTGTTACTATACTGCAGTATTGGCGGTGGTGAGACTTTGCCCAGTGCACAACGCTAAGCACGCTACAACAAGACCTTGAAACACCAAGCTTCAACATCCTCACAAAATCCTCAAACCAAAGTTATATTCTGCTGATGCCAGGCAGCCGCGATCACCGCTATTGCCCTGAGACCATCAATGTCTGGTCGGTAAGGGCTGCGGCTAGGCCTGACGGAATCAGAGCGCAAGGATTCTGTTTCCTTGCAGTTTCGGCTTTGTCCTTAAACTGGAATGATATAGTCCATCAAATCTAAGTTTTATTATGTTTCTACGATACCATATTACATTATACCGTGTGTTGGGGCGCCGGATCACGGGCTTCATGTATATCCAAAAGTACTTTGGACCGTTTGGGATAGGATTGGGGCTGCATCAGCATCCCATCCTGCGATCCGACCCCAAGCACGTCGAAGGCAGACGAGGCGATTTTGGACAGAAACCGAAATCCCTCAAAACCAGGCACCTAAACCCTGTTGTGTTTTTTTCCTAGCACCATGGACCCTCGAAGATCGAACATCTGCCAAGCCAAGCC
Organism: Symbiodinium sp. CCMP2456; assembly: GCA_905221635.1. Taxonomy (NCBI): domain Eukaryota; class Dinophyceae; order Suessiales; family Symbiodiniaceae; genus Symbiodinium; species Symbiodinium sp. CCMP2456. The sequence continues at coordinate 20,305 of CAJNDV010033631.1, read as the reverse complement.
AAGTCCCAATAACAATTCGCTAGTCTTAACAAGCCTTGGGCTGGGTGGTACACTACACCATACGTCGTACTTATGCTATACGCGACAACCGGTATGCAAGGTATCAAAAGAGCAACTTTCGTGCTTATCCTGCTACCGAGCCCGAAGCTAAGTGCAACCCTGAATCGGTCAACCCTGAATTCCGCAGACCCGGATCCCGAAGCCCGAAACGACACGCCGACGCTTCCTGAACAGCGAGATCTCGCATACATTCTCCAGCCCCTGAAGCCCAAAAGCACTCTTCGTGCAGGCTTCATCTGAGCTTTAGGAAAGGCCGAGAAGCTCAGCTCCAACCATGGAGGATTGGAGAGAGGAGTGAGTGGACATTGGGGACCCCCTCCACGTCTCGGTGGGGGACTTCCTCGATTTTAGGGTTGGAGTCTTTTTCGAGCATTGTTGTTTTGCTATGTTGGGTTCTGGCTTAGGGTTGATTGCAGGGCCTTGCCTCTTCTTGTCTTACTGATGTAAACAGGATCTCGAGATTCAGGGGGTCTCAGAGCAGCTGTTCGCTGCAGGTAGACTCGACTTGCCTACACCCGAAGCCTAACCTTTGTGAACTAGGAACTGTTGGCAGCTTTTTGCGCTAGGGCTTGGCGTAATCTCCCAAAAATTCCCCATGTAACTATACAACACCCTACTCTAACCATTAAGTAGCGTTTCTCAGACATGGTTAATTAGAACTCTAAACCCTCAGCGATCAAGAACTAAATCAAGGTTTAGGGTTTCTAGGGCTGCACGGTTCTGGTTTGGTTTCTAGCGTTCTGGTTTGTCGTTGTCTTGATCGGACCGTTTCCATCTTGCAGAGACTGGCAACCGGCTTAGGTCTAAGTCGAAAAGCTCGCCGCTCCGTAGACGCTGCTACTATCAAAGCTTGAATAGGTAGTACAACTATTCCCTTTGTAGTCGTCCCTGATACGAAAATTATCAACGCCCCTGTGCTATGTGAAAATCCACACTCTCAGAGAGGCGGGATCGGTTTTGCATGTTCCCGGCTTTAGCCAAGAAGCCCATCCAGGCGAGATGGCGACGAGTAGACGCTGAATGACTTCTCCATGGGCAGGTGGGCCCTCAGCAAACAACGAGAAATTGCAACCATTCCGACAAAATTCTCGCGACCTAAGATTGCTAGGCTGCGTGTCCTGCTTCCTCTGTTTCTTCATCGGTATTCGTCATGTTCTGTGTGCAGTGTGGCAAATTAAAGCTGCGATGGTCCAGGAGCGCTGTGTCGCTGGATGATCAGCCGGACCTTCCAAACACTTTGACCCTAAACCCGGTAACCCCGAACCCTGAGCTGTAACGCCTAAACCCTTAACGTCGCGCCGCCGTGCTGCAACACGTTATCTCCCTGTGGGCTGTGTGTGCAAGTTTCAATCCCAGAGCCTATAGGCCCAAATCACCCACACCCTCAAAAAGACAGAGCGACAGAAACCTACCCTTCTGTGTTGGGGTCCGGTGCTCCCCCTTTCAATGATGACGAGGCACGCCTCCCGCGGCGAAAGAGGTTCAAGCTCGAAATCCACATGACCTTCTTGCGATGAGCGGTACCTCTGAATCCGGGACAATAGGGATGAGGATTGGGGGCTCAGCGGGCTTGGGCACGTCGTGAACCAACGAAAAGTGAGGATTTCTCAAGACCACCGGACTGGACTCCAGCGTCCATCCAAAGCACCAGTCTTATAACCATGATCCGAACACATCGACGACTGACTATATACTCCAACCGAATTTAGGTGTTTTGGCTGTGACAACCTACGAAGGGAAATATGTAAGTTTGCATCCACTTGAAACAATACAATGATCAACAACATATCCCTGATATGGAAGCTGAACCTAATCTCCAGAACAAGAGCTCCAGGATTGATGCAGGCTATTGAAACTTAAGGGGTTCTGGGCTTAGGGCTTAGCGTTGCAGGTTCTTACCGGGCAGAGCTTAGAGACGGCCTCGGCTTGAGGCTACTCAGCTAACTCTGAACAAGGTACATTAGGGTTTAGGTGTTGGGGTTCGGGGGGTCTAGGGTTCGAGGATTACAGACAAGGCACACAAACAAACCAAACAAACACGTATCCACATTCAGGTGCAGACCCCGACACCGATTCTGACACACAGAAGGCCTGCCTGCAAAAGATGTATGTCTATACGGTTATATCTATGTTTTATGTGTGTTTCTGTATTTATTTCCTCGCGTCAACAACTTTTAATTAATCATGTCTTTACCTACCCTTTCTAATCTGCACATTTACTTACCTATGATGTGTTTAGCGATGCAGAGGCGTCTGTCTTTTGCCAGGTGGGAGTCTATAAGGGTTTTTTGGCTTAGAGAGTGGTAGGGGTCTTTAACGCATGGTTTTTGGCCGGCTGTGTTGTTGTTTCTTTGCTCCCTTTCTGCCAATGGTCAATCTCAAGGCACCCACAATTATCCCCCACTGAAGCGCGAAGCTCTCCCTACTCCGTTTAATTAAACCTAAACCCCACACCCTGACCCCCCCTCCAAACCCTAATTCTGGCTGTCCCCGGACATCGAGCTCGCACGAATCCGCAGGATGCAGCTTCTGTGGCGCCCGTTCTTCTCCGAGAATCGAACCCTGGCCCTGAAGCCCGAAGCTTTCCCTAAACCCTAAACCCCCTCAACCCTAAACCCAAACCCCCGCCCGCCCACAAAACCCTCAAACCCTGTCCCTCAAGCCCGAAGCCCTGCCTAAACCCTTTAGGCTCGGGTTTTAGGTGGGGGTTTTGCTTAAGGTCCTGGAACTGAGAACCAGCAACCTGAAACTTTTCCAGGCTCTCAGGCTCTCTGGGCTTAGACTCCGAACCTCTCGGACCCCCAACGCCCCGTCTAAGTCAAAGCCACCCAGACCCCAAGCCAACCCAAGCCCCCAATCTACCAGGACCCTCCAAGTACCCTCAAGTAGGGGTATATTATGCTTAGGGGTTTAGGGTTTAGGGCTATATGCCCAAATTAAGGGCATTTAGAGTCAAATCGAGGGTAGATGGAGGGTCTAGGTTTTAAGGAGAGCCTTGGGGTTGGGAAGGGGGGCGGTTTTGGTCGGGCTTCATTCTGTTGGGTTTGGGTTTGGGTTGTGAATGAAAGATTGCGTCGAGACTGTCAGGCTAAAGGTCTACTTAGGAGCCAATGTTCTCCAAAGTCCAAGCTCCCTATAGCAGGCCTGATGCCTTGACCTTGCAAACGTCGCGCATGAGTTTAAACCGGAAACTCCTATATACCCGAAATGCTAAATGCCGCATGCCGCATATGCATATATAGAGAAAAGAGTATTTTTACATGTATGTATGTATGTATGTATGTATGTATGTATGTATGTATGTGTGTATGTGTGTATGTATATGTATATGTATACAAGTATATGGACATATGCTTGTTAATTGACTTGTTTATTTTTTTACTTTTAATTTACATCTGCATTATTGTATGTAGTTATATAGTTGCTCAGCTAATTGAGTATTCAGTTTATAATTGTTTGATTAGTTAAATGATCAAGTAACTGGTTAATCGATTACTAACTGCTTATTTGTTCATGCATGTACGTATTCGTCTGATTCTTTACTAGATTATTTGTGTGTCTGTTCACCTGTGATGGTTTACGTACACGGAGCCAAAATATAGAAACTGCATTGCAGGTACCTGGACTTCCAGGGGTTAGTACGCAGATCCCAAAGAAGTCTCGCTCACCCATTAGATGGAAACCATAAACCCGCGGCAGGAAGTGTGCCTGCCGCTAACCACAGAGGAGAGGCTTGCCGCCCGATTGCCCCCCGCCGCTGGGGAACCCAGGAACAGTTAGGGTGGACCCTAAACCCTAAACCGTGTTTGGTGTTCAGGGCTTTATGGTGGCGGTGGCATGGTCTTGGGGTCTGTAAAACTACCTAGCGACACCCATTTGTTTTGCCTGATGTGCTAAAGGCACCGAGCCCTAAATAAGGTCTCTGGAGGAACCATACTTTTGGCGTTTCGGAATGGTGGAGGGCCTTGGATTTCAGGCACTTTGCCTACCAAGGGCCTCGGGCATGTGTGCGAGGGTTGTCATGGGCTTTACCTGCCAGTGAAGCTTAGTTCTTTGGTGTCATTGCAGCCTTCGGGCGGTTGCAGCATGTTGCTCGTTCTCGCAAACACTCTACCTGGAATTCTGCTTTGCTACCGGTTTGTGTTTCTTCGGATTGTTCTAGCCGTTGTTTCTATCCTCAGCTAGCAGTTTACACGTTGATCCCGGAAGCTCCACACCCTCCAGCTCTGAAAAATACTGTGTACGGTTTAGGGTTTATGGTTTAGGAGTACTATTTCAAAGGGCTCAATGTGCTGAATCTGAACTATACCTGCAGTCTCCATTGTAGTTCCTTTTTTGGGTTTAACCAGTTTTGCACTAAGGTTCCTATAAGGAAACCCCAAAAAAGGAACTACAGTAGATCATAGGTAGTATAAACAATTCCCCGAACGTCTTTGCTACGTATGCAGACCGCGACATTCGGTCGAAGACAGCGCATGCATCCTCTGAGGCGGCTCGAACGGCGACGATCGGCGCAAATGGCGCCAGGCACAGAAGGGCGGATGATCGCAAGGTATCTTAACCCTAGAAGGCTCGAAGGACTCGGTTTAGGGTTCAGGGTTTAGGGTTTAGGGTTTAGTGTCTTCGCTCCAGAGACCATACTGCATAGGGCTTTTGGGCTATGTTGAGCCTCAGAGTAAGGGTCCAAAGAGCCTCAAGTCATAGTAGTGCTTTATTAGGCAAGCATGATTGTAGGACTCAGGGCGTCCGGAAGTTTTGCAGCTTCGAAAACCCTCGCAGAGAATCAGGAGCAGTGTACTGTATTAACCCTAAACCCTAAACCCCACAATATCATAAACTCTAAACCCGAAACCCTACACCCAACCTGCTCTTGACTCTTGATGTCGAACCAAAAGGGCCCAAGTAATCCTTTGTTTATGGCTCTTGGTACCCAAAACCCTTCAACAGGAGGTATAGGGTTTAGGGTTTAGGTTTAGGGTTTAGGGTATCTGGACCCATATGGGGAAGTGTGTTGCAGGCGTCCAGCGTCAGACGTCGGGGCTCAGCGATAGTGTCAAGGGTTTGTGTCTGGTGGTGTAGGCTTCCCGGGCTTACGGGTTTAGGGTTTAGGGTTTAGGTTGAGGGTTTAGGATTTAGGGTTTAGGCTCATGTCCGATTGAGGAAGCATGGTGTCGCTGTTGCAAGGTAAATCGTCCGTTCCAATCCGCGAAACCGAAAACTCGAAAACCCCGAAAGCAAAAACCCGGTCAGTTTCATCAACGGCAAAGGCAGTTTTTTTTTGTTTGCGTCGGAGCTCTGAAATTTCGGATGTCCTGTGCAGCTTGGCGATGTTTGGTGAGCATTCTCGTGGTATTCAGCTCCAAGTAGCTCTTGGAGGTTCATGGGTAGCTATAAGTGGAGCGATAAGTCCCCTAATATGGGTTATAATTATCGGTACCTTACTTTTGCCCTAAACCCTAAACCCTAAACCCTAAACCCTAAACCCTAAACCCTAAACCCTAAACCCTAAACCCTAGACGTACAACTACCCATGGAGCTCCAAGTCGACCCTAAACCCTTCTAGAACCCTTAGGCCACGGTTTAGGGTTTAGGGTTTCGGGTTTCGGGTTTAGGGTTCAGGGTTTAGGGTTTAGGGTTTAGGGTTTAGGGGGGTTTAGGGAACCCTGAAAGGAACCCACGACTGCTCGCTGCGAGTGCACCATGTCATCGTCCCTGGATGTGTCCCAGCTGGGGCGAAAGAAGTTCGTGTTAAAGATTGACGTAGCTCGGACCTTGCCATGCGATCTCGGCTGTGATACCCGGAGGCGATGACCCAAGAAATCTGTAGAGTTTCGGGTTTGGGTTTTAGGGTTTTAGGGTTCAGGGTTTTAGGGTTTAGGGTTTTAGGGTTTTAGGTTTTAGGGTTTAAGGTTTAGGGTTTAGTTAGGTAATATCCAAAAACTAGCTACTATAGTTAGAGGTTCCTTAGCATATCTCTACCGCAATAGCCCCAAAGCCCTCTTATTCAGGCCTCTAGACTAAAACCTTATCGTCGGGTTCATAGTAACCGTTAAACGAAGCAACTCTTAAATGGAACCCTATTCTGATTATTCAGGCTATTATGATTCAGGCATGTACCCTAAACCCTAAACCCCAAATCCTAAACCCTAAACTCTAAACCCTGAACCCTATAGCCAGCACATGGTTACCAGGTCTGTGTACACCACGTCCCTCGCCCACGAGACCTATCAGGCGCTTTTTCCACCTTTCAGATTGGGTTTAGGGTTTTAGGGTTTAGGGTTTAGGTTTTAATTTAGGGTTTAGGGTTTGGACCCTACACCCTAAACCCTAAAACCCCAAATTGTTTTGGGTTGGATTTCGTGCGATTTCATGGGAAGCAGCAGGCAGGTTCCGGGAGCCGCTTGCAACCTAAGACCTTGTAGGTTTAGGGTTTAGGGTTTGTGTTCTGGATGCCCAGGAACCTCCAAGTAGCGCGGGCTTGTGCAGCATGCTATGCTGTACTATACTACACCACATCATACTATGTATGTCAAAGTTCTGAGACCCTCCCCCGCCAAGAGTCGGCAAACTCATGGGTTAGAGCCCAAGGCATTGGACCAGATCTGCTGCAATACTCGTCATCGACGACAAGCATTCCATTGACTCCTCAAGTACTGCTGGTTCTACTATCCAGCAAGAGTATTCCCTTGAGGCCCCTATACAGCAACTGCACTGCAACATACCCCAAATACCCGCTAGTGGAATGCTTAAGAACTTCAGCACCCAATAATGGGCGCCCGGATTCATACACCCACCCATCCTTAAACGCCCTATTGGGACGAGAACCCATGGTCGCACATGCTTACAGCGGGAAGGTCTATAGACCCAAAATCCCAAAACCCGATTCTGATTATTAAAGCCCCTACATGTTACCTTCATGGAATTCCTCTCCATGCTTTCTGCTTGTTTGGGGCTTTGGGGTATAGGGTTCAGGGCGCTCCTAAGCTCCGGGCTTGGGCCGTAACCATTCTGGTTTAGGGTTTAGGGTTTAGGGGTTTAGTGTTCAGGGTTTAGGTTTTATTTTAAGAATTTAAGGTTTAGGGTTTAGGGTTTAGGGGCAAGGGCTGAGGAGAAGTATCCTGCTCGTAGGTTGGACAGGCATACCTGGGATTCTCGTACCCTTCTGCTGGAATGGCCTACTTTTCGGTTAGCGAATGTCCCAAGATACGAAAATAATCTTGCGACCGAAACTATAGGCTCCTGCCTAGTACCCTTTTTCCATTTTTCTTTTCGGTTCCATTATCAAAACCAAACAGTAGGAAAAATAGCTACAAAGTCTCGAATGAGAACTCTGCTTTCTTACGGGGTGTTACTGATATTCCATACCTCTAGTCTCCATTGTAGTTCCTTTTTTTGGTTTAACCAGTTATGTATTTAGGATCCTTAAAGGTAACCCCAAAAAGGAACTACAACGGAGACTGTAGGTAATAATGTTCTAGCGCGATCGCTAGGGAAAGAAGGTTTTGCCCGTGGGGATGAGAAGATGCGGCAACTGAAAAAAGGCTAAGGGGTTTCCTCGGTTGTAGTGGTCGGGAGGCAGCAAGTAGAGAGACCAGGTTTGAAGGGACATCGGCTAGGGTTTAGGGTTTAGGCTTTAGGGTTTAGGGTTTAGGCTTTAGGGTGTAGGGTTTAGGGTTTAGGGTTTAGGGTTTAGGGTAGGGCTTAGGGGCTATGAATTAGTACAAAGCCTCAAGAACTATTTGGTTGCACTTTTCCCCCAGAAGAGTTTAGGGCCTTAAGGTCCCAACCCCTGACACCCCATTCATCTCAGGCTGTGGGGTGTTGCAAGGTTTTGGGTGTCCCCTAAGCCGTAAATCCCCGGTTTAGGGTTTAGGGTTTAGGGTTAGGCTTGCGCGCCAGGCACACCCCGAGATTGGCATGTCCTTGAGTCCCCAGCTCAGGGGCCAAGGCAGTTGCTGTAGTGTAGTAGGTATGGTCTAGTCTAGTCTAGTCTAGTCTAGTCTAGTCTAGTCTAGTCTAGTCTAGTCTAGTCTGGTCTGGTCTAATCTAATCTAATCTAATCTAATCTAATCTAATCTAATCTAATCTAATCTAATCTAATCTAATCTAATCTAATCTAATCTAATCTAATCTAGTCTTATCTAATCTACTCTAATCTAATCTAATCTAATCTAGTCTTATCTAATCTAAGCTGATCTAATCTAATCTAATCTAATCTAATCTAATCTAATCTAATCTAATCTAATCTAATCTAATCTAATCTAATCTAATCTAATCTAATCTAATCTAATCTAATCTAATCTTATCTTATCTAATCTAGTATAGCATAGTATCGTGTCGTATCGTAGAATACAGCAAGGCATAGCACAGTATAGGTCTTATAACACCTCAATAAAATCAATCATGCTGTCATCGAATCTGTTCCCAGCGGCTTTTGCCTCGGTTTCCGGAGTCTCTCTGCTCTATGGAGTGCACTTCGGACCAGGTCTTGTCTAGGCCTAAACCCTAAACCCTGAATCCTAAACCCTAAACCCTAAACCCTATACACAGTGTAAGCTCCTGGAGGAGCAAGCCTGAGCAGGAGAAAGATGGGCTACTACACTTTAAAAAAACCCTAAACCCTAAACCCTAAACCTTACCAGCTTCTGCTTAGAGGGCAGCAGCCTCATCCTCGGAGTATTGGTGCACTACACTAGCGAAGACACGGCCGTTCTAGGTTTAGGGTTTAGGGTTTAGGGTTCAGGGTTAGTCACGATAACTGCAACTACCGTAGTCATGGCCGTCTTCTGAATAACTGTAGGGTCGCACGGGGTAAGTCTGTTCCCGGGAGCGTGTGCAATGCTGCGTCTGCCTCGTCTCAAGCTGCGCATGCCTTCATTCATGCTGAGCCTGGATTAGATGATCAGCTTACCGGTAGTAGTCTCCATTGTAGTTCCTTTTTGGGGATACCTTATAAAATCCTTAATATAGAATTGGTTAAACCAAAAAAGGAGCTACAATGGAGACTATAGGTAGGATGTAACATACTGATCGACTGCCTGGGGCTTTGGAGTGACATGCTGCACCGCAAAAGTCTCACGAAGTAGGCCCTGCATCCCCAAGTTCGGGGTTTGGGATTCATAGGTTTCGGATCTCTTATCCCAGCTGGTGGAACCCGCCTTGAGGCCCCGTAGCTTTTTGGTAATGTAGGAACCTGATTAAGAAACCCTGGCCCTATAACCCCAAAGCAACCCACCCTAAACCCCTAAACCCCTAAACCCTAAACCCTAAACCCTAAACCCCTAAACCCTGAACCCCTAGAAGGAGCCCGGGGGGGTTAGCAGTGAGCAATTTTCCTCTTGGCTGCGGCGAGCAGCAGCAAAACTGGGGAGGCGACCTCAGCCGTCTGCGCAAGAATTCCCAACCCTAATGTACTTAGGTTTAGGGTTTAGGGTTTAGGGTTTCGGGTTTAGGGTTTAGGGTTACTAATGTACTTATTTCTCCAATACCCAACCTTTTAAACTTTTGGGGTTCTTATAACTTAGTAGTAACCTAAAAGTTTAACCTTTCATTTCCCTGGCTTATTGGGGAAGTAAGTGTAGGGGCCTAAATCATTACCAATACTTTTTTTTTTTTTGGGAGGGGGGGTCCTTATTTTATTTATAGTATCCTAGGCCTCAAAACCCTATTCTAAGTATTCAGGCCCCTAAACCCTAAACCTTTACAGTAAACCCTTCTAGAACCCCTTAAAGGAGCCGCCAAAACCCTATTCTAAGTATTCAGGCGCCTACATTAAACCCTGAACCCTGAATCCTGAAACCCCTAGAAACTCAGCTTCGGGGTTGAAGCTTCAGGGTTTGACGTTGTATGGGGTTACGGTGAAGGTTTCGGGTTTAGGGTTTAAGGTTCAGGGTTTAGGGTTTCAGGGTTTGGGGTTCAGGGTTTAGGGTTTCAGGGTTTTAGGGTTCAGGGTTTAAGGTTTCCCTAAGCCCTAAACCCTAAACCCTAAATCCTAAGGCCCTAAGGTTCAGGGTTGAAGGGTCCAGGGGTGGCGGTTCTAGAACTTCTAGGCCAGAGGGTTGAGGATTATCTTGTTTAGGGCTGAAGATTTAAGGTTTCCTCGTGTGGTTCGTCTTCTTAGTAGATGAGTGGGTTACCTTTGACCCGTTGGGGTATGCATATTCTTGCCATGATCGAAGAGTTAATCTTTTTGGGCTCGGGTACTCAGGCCCGAACTAGCTCCCGTTTTGCAATCTCTCTCGGTCTGCTTTTGGAGCAGCCATCCCCCCCAATTCCGATTTATGATGTCAACCCTTGCGCATTACACCCTACTCCCTTCCCTCCCGAACCAGATACGGCTTAGAGTGCAGGCCCCAACCCGAGTTATACTCGCAGATGGCCCGAAACACTAAACCCCCACACCTTTGAAGCCGAAACCCTAAAGCCTGAAGCCTTAATCCAAGACCCTAATCCCTCTCCCTGGTCAAGGGATCATGGGCGACGACGTGCTCTCCACCACGGAGATCTCCAGTCTGGTTCACTGGCATACCATGGGTTTCTCTCCCTAAGGCTCATGTACCGTACCGGCCTTTTCAACTACCAATACTATTGTGGGGGTTCCTTGTTCTAACTATAGTATACTTTTCACCAAAACCCTATTCTAATCATGAAGGCCCTACTTTACCTTATGTAGTGTATACTTCGATCTGAAAGTATCCATACAGGAAATACCGGAAAAGACGTTAAGGCCTAAGTACAAACTATATAGGCACGTGGAGCCTTAGGGCTGGGTTTATAGCATGTTAATGTAGGGGCCTTAACAATTAGGACAGGGTTTTGGGGCCACCTATGCTATAACTATACTAAGGGACCCCCAAAATGGTATCGGTGATTATTTGGGCCCCTACATACTGTGGCTTGACCAGGAGGGTCATGGGTTCGTCGTGCATCGGGGTAGGCGCTCTTATCGCGTGTAGTACGAGTTCTTAAAGATAGGGTTTCTTCTTGTTGCTATTCTGGTTGAGGGTTTGGTGTTTAGGGTTTATATAGGATTCTTACCTGGGGCTTTCCGAAAATAGGGGGGGGTACCTTATTTTGGGGTCCTTATAGTAAGGATCCTATTACTTAGGGTACTATATTTCCCCTATTTTCGGAAACCCCCACCTCTTTGTGATGCCGCCAGTTAGGGGTGCCCCGTATATTGTGTGAAAATCCAACCTGGATTGCTTTGCTTATCAAGGCTCCCCTTGAAATAGGCTTTAGGGGTGGCGGTTCGGGGTTTAGGGTGTAGGGTTTAGGGTTTAGGGTTTAGGGTTTAGGTGACGGTTCAGGGTTAAGGGTTTAGTACCATTTTGGATGCTAGCTAGCTGGTAGCTGGTCGTGGGATCCTGATGAAATCCACATGACCAGTAAGAGCTCTGCGCTTAAGAACATCTGTTTAGGTGTTCATGGCTTCTTGACGAGATGGATTTCACAGATGTCCTTTTCGATAGGTCAACATCAAACCCGAACCCTTTCAAGTCCAGCGTGTCCTTTCCGGGTCAAAAGCAGGGAGAGAACACGCACCGGTGTGATACCGTCCAGCTGCCCTACAGCCCCAAACCATCTAAGCGATGAATGCCGGCTACCCGAAAGCCGATCGTCAGTTTAGGATTGGTTGATAACTTGTGTAAGTACAGCACTCTATTCAACCTAAACCCCAAAATATAAACCCTATAAGCCCTAAACCCTAATCCCAAAGAGTTCCTAAGCCTCGCCCCAAGCCCTACGCCCGATACTGGATCAGAAGCACTTGAGAAACCCGGAACCTTCTAAATCACTAGGTGATGATCGTGGCCATGCTGAGTGGCTGCCTTTGGCAGAACCTTGCCTGCGCAGTGCCGTAGGTAAGGGTTACCCTAAACCCTAAACCCTAAACCCTAAACCCTAAACCCTAAATGGAGTTGTCTCTGTTGGATTTTGAGTCACTCGTAGGAGTGTGCGGCTCTATAGAGTTCATCTGCATCAAGGTTTAGTTTAGTTACAGTGAGCATTTCCAAAGTGCTTCAGGAAGGCATCGTAAGATCCGTAGTTGTTTTTAGGGTTTAGGGTTTAGGGTTTAGGGTTTAGGGTTTAGGGTTTAGGGTTTAGGGTTTAGGGTTTGGGGTTTTGATAGACTGTGGGGGTTCATTCTTTCGAGCCACCGACTGCCGCGACGATGCCGACTAAGCTGGCTAGACTTCTGCAATTCAAGCGAATCCTAGGGCTTTTTCCACGGTTTAGGGTGTAGGCTTTTGAACCATGTGCTCGTCTACTCAGTTGCCATCAAGCCTCAAACCCAACACCCGGAAAACGAAGCCCTAAACTCTAAACCCCAAAACCCTAAACCCCAAAACCCCAAAACCCCTAAACCCTAGACCCCAAAACCCTAAACCCTAAACCCGCAAACCCCTAAACCGTAAACCCCTGAACCCTAAGCCCTAAACAAGGCTTCCAAAGCCCTGGAAGCTTCCAGAAGCTTATAGATCCTAGGTAGTATTAGCCCTTTAAATGCTAAGTTCCGCAATACCCAACCTTTAAGCTTTTTGGGTTCTTATAGTTGAGTAGCAATCTGAAAGTTGAACCTTTTATTTCCTGGCTTATTCTTAGGAGTACTTAGAAATAATTTTTAATCTTTGGTTACTATAAACCCTAAACCCTAAACCCTAAACCCTAAAATTATAATTTTTGCTAGGGGTCTAAGTTCAGTATGGTATTGGGCAAGTACGAAGGGGACCCTTCTTAGCTCCACTTATGGCTCTCTTAAAAGGGTTTAGGGTTTAGGGTTTAGGGTTCAAAGGGACGTTATTGAGAGGATCTATATCCCCATGGTCCCCTGAATCCTAACTCCCATTGAGTCCGACAGCCAGATCTATCTTAGCAGTCGCTCTGGCAAGCTCCGGCGCAGCACAGGTGCGAGCGCCAGAATGTTCGTGCCATGCTGCCGCTTGGGCCTGTTGGAGTCCAGTTTAGTTTGTAACCCCAAGGTACCTATGTAGGGACTACTTTCAAGGCTTCATTATATTCAGGCTCATGGAACCGTAGGTTGTTATTTTGAGGTAACCCTGGATTCTCCTACAGGTTTCGTAGGTTTGGGGCTTTTGCAAAGTCTGTGGGGGCACTGCTTCGCGTGGAGTGCTTGATTTCGGGGAGTAAATAGCAGGCGGATCCCTTCAGGGATTGTGTAGAGCCTTGAATGCAGTTTCTTGTTCTGTTACCCTGCCTCCTTCTTAGACCCTAACCATCAAGGACACTTAGGCTTTGGGTCTAGGTGGGGGGGACGATTTGCTACGACCTGGGGTGTAGGGAGTGACTGCTGTGGTTACTTTCACAAGATGCACATGAACCTAACCCCAATACTCTACGAATTAAGACCTCGTACTCTAAGCCCTAAATCCAGCCAAGGAGCCGGATTGGACAAGCAGTTTTTCTGGATGCTGCAATCGATGGCGAGGCATTTCAGCTACATCTTCACAAGGCGGGCAGAGGCTTCCAGCTTTAAAAGCGCGCTACGTTGCCGTAGCCGCCAGACTCTGCTAGATAATCTATATACGTATATATATATATATATACACTGCCGACAGCAAAAAATATAACATATTTATTACCACTGATAGATATAAGCAGTATGGGCTAGAAGACGATAAGTTTGCGGGCGCCTGCGTCTGGAATGTCGTTGATTTCTAGATTATGTTAGTGTTAAAAAGTTATGACTGTCATTATTGTTGCTCTTAAAACAGTACTACTGTACTACCTGTAAACTTCAAGTGTTGGCTTCATCACAAGATAGTTTTATCAAACCTGAACAGACACCTATGCAAGTACACCCTCAGCATCAAGAACATTCCAGCTCCAGTAGATTTATCCAAGGAGTTTTCTTTGTCTCAAGTGTGCGTGCATGCATGTACGCATACATGCAAGCAAACTTAAACCCACACGTGCATCTGTGCATGCTGAGACATAGCCATGCATGCACGTATGTATGTACATGCTCATGTGGTTATACAGATGTTTGTAAGCTTATACATGTGTTTGTACGTATGTATGGAGGTATGTACTGATGCATGCATGCATGTTTTATGCATATGCCCGTAGTCACATGTGCCTAGATACGTGCATGCATACAAGCATACTCATAAGCACCACGTTGCTGTTACACAGCATTTGGAGTATCATCACACGCGCACGGTCAGTTTTGCATGTGATGAGTGGTGATCATGCATCCGAGAGAACGAGGAGCTTCGTTAATGTCCATGTAGTGAGGTTCATCATGGTCCAGCATTTAGTGTAGGTTTGCTGTTTCGGGCTTTTGTTTGTTGCTTGAGGGTTCCCCTTCGTGATGCAGCTGCAGGCGCGGATGTCCCTGTCTCATTTTCTGGCGCTCTCCCTGAGCCTGATATCTGCGCTCTCATTGATACTTGGCGAGGCATCCCCCCTTCAAAAATCTGCGAGTTTGAGATCCATGGTCCATGGTACTGGGTTTAGGGATTAGTTATTCTGGAAGGCTTCATGCGCTTGGAGTAGATCATGTCTTTCGATGACCCGATACAAATGCACTTTGACGTATGGTGAGTATGGTGGGATGTTCCCAAATTGCTAATGTAAGGGCCTTCATCATTAGAATAGGGTTTTGGGGGTTCCTTATTATAAGTTATAGTATAATATGCCCCCTAACCCTATTCGAATTATTAAGGCCCCCTTGCTGTAATCTGGTTTTCAACTTTTTGGGGTTTACTATCGGGTAGGTAACTAGGGCTATAAGGGCTTAGGGTTGTAGGGCTGGGTTTAGGGCTTAGGGCTGTTGGGTTTAGGGTTCAGGGAAGGTGCTTTGTAGGATCTCCAGCCAAGGATCCTCACCCTCTTGATCGACTATGCTTCAGGACTCCGGTCTCGCATGCACTTGGGCTGTGAAGCTGCGGTGTGGGTAGTTCTCTCAATTAGGGTCGCTTTTGGGTTGCTTATAAGACCGGGCTCCGTATTATTTTTGGGACCTAGAAGAGGGCTCTACTTTAGAGAGCTACCCATGTATGGGAAGCCCACAATGGCCTGACCCCACTGTGGGTGGCTGGATTTGGGTCTGTGGGCGCAGGTGTTTCTGGGATTACCGCATACACTCGAGAGGGTTTTCCTTGAAGCCAGAGATGGACATAGAGGAGGGCGGTTTGGCTTCTGCGTCCAAGCTGACCGAGTTACAAATGCCTGACTAGCAGGCCTTCGTGGCTTCAGTTGGGCGGATTGTGTGTTACTTCGGGTTGGCCTACTGCCCATCGGCCAATCCAAGGATGCACGCACTATAGATTGTAGAGATGAGATCTCGGTAAAGCTTGTGCTGACAATGTTGGTTTTCAACGATATCAAAAACGATAATATAGCGGCCTCAAGAATTACCTACTTTTTTTTTTGGGGGGGGGGATCCTTATTATAAGAAAAATATAATATACCCCAAACCCTATTCAGGCCCCTATTCTAATTATTTGGGGCCCCTACATGAGCCGAGCGACAGGAACCCAAAAGATGAGTGCTCCTTGCCTCGCCCCGTATAGGTAAGGACTACTTCAAGTATTGGTGGTGTCCGGTTTAGGGTTTAGGGTTTAGGATTTAGGGTTTAGGGGGCAGGGGGCAGCCGCACACATCTCCTTGCACCTGTTTACCCTCTCCCGCTGTCAACCCTAAACCCTAAACCCTCTCAGAAATGGAGGCAAATTGTGGAAACAGGTAGCACGCGAAGAAATATTCAGCCCGGAGAAGCGCTAGGACCCTAGGAAGTAATTCGCGCCCTACATCCATCATATACCTTTTGCAGTCATGTACTTAGCTGATACACGCTGTGGGGCTCGGAATTATATGTATACACATGGACATTGTTACATATATATATATATATATGTGTGTGTGTGTGTGTGCTTGTGCGTAGATGTACATATATATATATACACAACACGTACCTGCTTCGAGCTATCGGAGCATCACGACTTCATTGGAAATCTTCCTGTACGGCAGCCCTAAACCCTAAAGCCTTAAACGCTTACGCCCCAATGCAGGCTGCGAGCGGCAAGGCCTAACCCTTCAGGAAATCGCTGCATATCGCCATCGCTTATCTCCGGAAGCACTTATATAACGTTTAAGGCCCTGAAATACACTGATTGAAATGATGGCCCCTAAATGACTAAAGGACTACTGTTGATGAACAAAAGTCTGCATGACCCAAGTATAATATAGCACCATAAATCCCATAGTTTAGGTATATAAGGTCATGCAGGATTTTGTCCATCAGCCCTAAACCCTAAACCCTAAACCCAAGCCCTTTCGCAGGATGCAAACACCCGGAACCTCGCATGTGGTACTCCGATCTGATCCTTTTTGCAGTTTTGGTCTTCTGCTGCTCGGCCTCGGATTTAGGGTTTAGGGGTTTAGGGTTTAGGGGTTTAGGGTTTAGGGTTTAGGGGTTTAGGGTTTCGGGTATAGGGGTTTAGAGGTTTAGGGTTTAGGGTTTGCAGGCTTCTGGGGCTTCAGGGCTCATCGCTTCCGTTTTATCAGGTTTGGGACTGTAGCTCTTCGGGGTTTAGAGGTCTAGGGGGCGGCAGGTGTTTTGCGGTTTACGGGTTTCGGTTCAGGTTTTGGCGTGAGTTGAAGGAGATGGGCTAAGATTTTTAGTGCCTACGATTGCGGATTAGGGCTCATAGCCTTGCCCATAGGCTCCATAGTAGTTCCTTTTTGGGATTACCCCATAGGATCCTAAACACAAGCCACAAAAACGTACTATGATGGAACCTATGGGTAGGGTCCATGTACCCAAACAGAAAGGACTGTTGCGTGGGATGGAAACTTTTGGTTTGTACCTGTTCGAGATGCTCGTTTCTATAGCTTCAGGGCTAGTTTGGGGACGAAGCTGCTGTTTTGTACCTGTTCGAGATGTTCGTTTATATAGCTACCCAAACAGTATAATATTCGTTGCGTGAAAGCTTATAAGGGCCCATGTACCCAAATAGCACCTACTTTGGACGGTTTAGGGTTTAGGGTTTAGGGTTGCTGCAAAGTAGCTATATAGGCACTTCGACACGGCCCCGGAAGGAATCAGAGAGTTTGATTCGGAGCATCGGCTGTCTTGGAGGGTAGGTGTTGCTAGGGAAGCTTTTGGGCTTTTGTAGGGTGCCTAAGTTCATCCCCAAACCTAAACTGCTACCGGTAGTATGTTTTATGTTAGTATCCCAAATCCCCAGCCCCTGCACCCTGAATCCCTAATCCCCTGAATCCTAAACTGGGAGGGTGAGGCCCCGTGTTTGCAGCACTTGTTCGGACTCCGTCAAGGGTGATACCAGGGTTTGCGATAGTACCTGTAGTCTCCATCGTAGTTCCTTCTTGGGGATACCTTATAAAATCCTTATTATATAACTGGTTAAACCAAAAAAAGGAACTACAATGGATAATATAGGTATAGGGCTGCTGTACTTAAGCTGTTACCGAAAAACGAAAGGTATAGACCTCCAGAAACTGCAGAGGTCGCAAGCAATAACAGGCCATTAGTTCTCCGTAAAATTAGAATTTGAATATCTCCCAAATCTTGATTCAAGTCATTCCTGGCTCCAGCGTTTAGAGCCTCGGTTTGAGGTTTAGGTTTGAAGGTTGAGGGTTTGGGAACGCGTAGCATAGTCTATCGTAAGGTTCGAATCTTGTAATAAGGCAACAAAGTAGCCAGCTATAGACACCCTAGACCCAAACCCAAATGATTACTAATGCTTTCCTTCGGGCTCCTATGTTGATGACGATGATACTTCAGCATACCTCCAGACCCTAGTCTAACTGTGGAGGCTCCTGCAGCTCTTTGGATTTAGTTATAAGTGATATATATATATATATACACATATGTATAGCTACATAAATATATATATATGTATATATATATATAGACATGTGTATAAATAAATAAATATATATATATATATATATGTATATATATATATATATATATGTATATAGATATATATATGCATATGTGTATATATATATATATGATGGTCCACTTTGTTTGCGACTGCCCGAGCTCCACGGAGCCCTCCTTTGCTGAGGCACGCGCGTCTATGCAGTTGAGCCTTCTTGCAAGTCCGTCGCAGGGCTGCACCAGCAGGGATCGGAGTGCGGAAGGTTTAGGGTTTAGGGTTTCGGGTTTTAGGGTATTTTTAACAAAATAGTAGACTTCCGCATGGCTTAGCTGCTTAGCTTCCATAAATCCTGTTAGGGCAACAGTAAACTAGGAGCCGTAGGCCCGTAATTGAACATTAAGCCGAACCCTGCTACGGTACATTTCGTCCTAAAAGCTTTCAGCCCTACACCCTAAACCGGACACTGAACCCCCAGTTTGGAGACCTACCAACCCGAACCCCCGACCTTCACGCCGGAAGCCCTAAACCCAACATCTTAAGCCTCAAAAAGCAGGAGGCGCATCTCCCCGTAACCCTGCGATCTCCAAACCCTGAACTTAGGGTTTAGGTTTCAGGGTTTAGGGTTTAGGGTTCCTAAACCCTAACCCTAAACCGTTATGATGTTCCTAAACCCCATGCAAGCCCGCCGACAACTGTTGTGGGCTTAGGGTTTGTATAGGTTTTACCGATGGATGTTACTGTCCAGGGCTGAAGGCTCAGGGTAAAAAGAAAATTCCTATAAGCCCCAAACCCTAGCTTTAGGGTTTAGGGGGTTTAGGGTTTAGGATCCTGTAGTCCAAGCAAGCAAAGAAATCTAAGCCTAAACCCTAGTTCCTCAAACCTAAACCTAAACCCACCAAAGCCCCTAAGAGCCCTAATCATCCCTGAAGCCTAGAATCCCTTAATTGTTTGGAGTTCAAACTTCAGGAGATAGTCCCCGGTGCTGAAAGACTCCGCCACCCTACGCCCTGCTGGACATCAATCCCCAGGTTTAGGGCTTCAGGGTTTAGGGTTCAGGGTTTAGGATTTAGGGTTTAGGGCCGTCTAGGGTTTAGGGTTCAGGGTTTGGGTTTAGGGTTTAGGCAAGTTTAGGGTTTGGGCGGAGTTGCTATCCGCCCGGAAGCCGATCAATGCTTCAGCTTCCGTGCCCGCTACTATAGTCACGGTATATAGTGCTGCTCTTCTTCGATACTATGCATTTCAGTCATTATGCTCCTGCCCCGATTCCCTAAATCCTTACAAGATGCTTTCTCTATCTTATCATGCTCTCTCATGCTCCTTCTTGGTATTGGGGTGTAGGTTGTTCTATTCAGAGGACTTCAAGGGGGATGCTAAGCAGGCTTGGGCCACGAACCTCGTGGTGCTGCTGGTCGTAGTCATCCACAGCTGCTCGCCCGGGATCAGACGTTGGGGCCCAGCCAAAGCTGGGTCAGGATTTAGGGTTTAGGGTTTAGGTTTTATAGGGTTTAGGGTTCAGGGTTTAGGGGTTCAGGATTTAGGGTTTAGGTTTTAGGCGTTAGAGAGACTGTGACCTGGCAGGATGTGCATTTCATGCATGACCGGCCTGTCCGTTTTCTAGCTCACTTATAGTCACACACAGCCGTTGGAGACGCTCCCAGAACGCAGAACCTACCTTGAACGATCCTTGGTTTCAGGACTTCCGAACAAGACCCCTGCTCGTCCTTGCTCTAGCTAATTAGGAGGATCTTATTTACGAACATGTCTCAGAGGCTTTTCAAGGGCCAACCTGGTAATTGAGCATGTTAGGCAGGAGCAAGCGCCGGATGCAATATGACCAGCATGCTGACCTGGTAATTAGTTGTGAATCTTAAGAAGCCCAGATCTTGGTTATGAGGCAGCATGTCAACAGATGTTCGCAACTTATCCTAAAGGTTCCTAGAATCTTAGAAGGAAATAGAAACCATGATAGCAGGCTATTTCAACAAGTAGGCTTCCTATTCATTACATTAGATTAGCGAGCTTGAATCAGAGCCTCCTGAGCCATTGTTATGGTTGCCAAGACTCTGCCGAGACTAAGCTCCAACGCGCGAGTGGCGTTCGCGATTTACTAAACAACAGAGCGCGTAATCCCAGAAATGTGAACCCAAATCGCAACCTATCTGCGGAAGCAAAGGCATCGTGGCAAATCCGGTGGATCTACTTGCCTCAGGCACACGAGTCGCCCGGGATGTCGTTCAGATTTAAGAAGGCTTTAGCATCGCCGGCATTGTTGGATGCGGCTGTGGCCATGGCCGCGGTTGTTCGTTTCATCGTTAGCATTATCGGCATCATGGCAGTGGTTGTGGTCGTGGTCGTTGCTGTTGCTGTTG
>CAJNDV010033630.1:102810-113836 GCA_905221635.1 Symbiodinium sp. CCMP2456 | reverse complement strand
GGCTCGCTTCGGCCCGCTGGCTGGCCGCCAGCTAAACAGGGCCTCGCTCGAGTTTTAGGGTTTAGGGTTTAGGGTTTAGGGTTTTAGGGTTTTAGGGTTTTAGGGTTTTAGGGTTTTAGGGTTTAGGGTTTCTGGAACCTGAGTATAAGACCTTCCAGAAAGCTTCTGCAACACGCGGGAGTACCTTATTTTGGGGTGCCTACAACTCGGATCCTTCTGTTTAGGGCACTATATTTAGGGTCCCCATTCTCGGAAACCCGCCTTTTATGTATGAAGCTGAGAGCTTAAAGCAAGCTTGGTCAAGCCTGCAGGAGCTCTTCAAAATCCTAAACCCTAAACCCTAAACCCAAAACCCTTCCCTGTAGAAGAAGCCCAAGGAAGGCCAAGCCTTTCCGAGCCCTTCTCAAACCTTCATAATCCCCTAAATTCCAAACTTGTCTAAACCCCACAAAATACCCGACCCTAAACCCTTAATCCCTAACCCCCCCGAACCCTAAACCCTAGTCCCTCGGTGAAGGCTCCGGCTTCTGGCGAGTGCTCTGCCGCTGCATGGCGCAGGAGTCGAAGCTGTACCTGCCTGCAGACGAGGCCTTCTTAAGGGGTTTAGGTATGCCTAGGGTTCAGGGTTTAGACGAGGCCTGAATAAGGGGATTAGGGTTCCATAAGAAGTCTATAAGGGCTCTATGAGAAGGGATCTATTGAGGTTGAGGGTTCTGCAAGGGTCTACAAGAGTTCTATGAAGATGTTTAGGCCTGTCGGGGGTCTATCAGGGGATCTACACGGGTTTAGGGTTTGGAGTTAAGGGTTTGGCGATGTTTGGGGCCTCGGGTGTTGGGATGTTTAAGGCTAAAGGTTTAAGAATGTTTGGGGTCAGGGTTTGGGGTTTAGGGTTTGGGGTTTAGGGTTTAGGGAGGTTTGGGGTTTAGGGTTTGGGGTTTGGGGTGTAGGGTCCTCTACGCAGCCTTGACGGTCATCGGGGTGTTGAACGTAGTTTCGGAGTTTTCTGCGGCTGTTGTCCTGGTGTTTGTCAGGGTTTCCAAGTTTCTTGGCGCTGGGTTCTACCTGGAGGCCCAGGCAGGGGACTTAGTAAGTCGGTTAGAAGTAGAGTCATAAGTACCCCAAATGGAGTTACCCCAATTATACCCCTACTTATAACCGACTTACTAAGTCCCCTGGGCCTCTAAGTATGCAATTTCGGCTGCGGGTCCTTGTAAGGGTCACTTTCCTGGCGCCTCTTCGGAGGTGGGTCCGGGAGGGATCCCGTGGCCTGCAGTGTTTAGGGGCTTGGAGAGGGTTCGAGGGATATGGGAGTTTCCGAAGTAAGGGGGTACCGTATTTTGGGGTCCTAACAAAAAGGATCCTACGCACTATGTAGGGTACTATATGAGGGTCCCCTAGTTTCGGAAACCCCCATATAGTTTCAGCTTACGAGGGTTTGCCCGATTCACCGCCCCATCGCAAGAAGCGCCGGTAAGATTATTGAGGCTTCTGGAATAAGTCGGGTCGCGCACGTGCTACAGAGCTCCGAAGTTCTGTGCCTGCAATAGGCTTGCCTCAAAGGTTACTAAAGCCATGCATGAGTTCAGGGTTAGGGTTTAATTAGGGAGCCCTAAACCGTCCTAAACCCTCAACCCTCAACCCTACACCCGAACGGTCCTAAACCCTCAACCCTCAACCCTAAACCCTAAAGGTCCTAAACCCTAAACCCTCAACCCTCAACCCTAAACCCTAACGGTCCTAAACCCTCAACCCTAAACCCTAAACCCTCAAAACTCTATTGTCGGTTTTTCGCAGCTGTTTCTTGGAGGCTGGCCTGAAGGTCCTAAGCCCTCAACACTCTATTAGAGGCTTTTTTGGTAGCTTTATGTTGGAGGCTGGCCTGAAGCTGCTGGCCGGCGCGCATGCTGGGAATCCAGACGGAGATGGTCGAAGCCTCGTGCCTTTGCTGCGTTGAAGGCAATTTTTTGAGGGCTTGGGTTTGGGGTTTAGGAAAGTTTAGGGTTTAGGGTTTGGGGTTTAGGGTTTAGGATTTAGGGTTTGGGGTTAGGGTTTAGGAGTGGTTTAAGTTCCAGGATGTGGGTCGGAAAGATCCAAACCCGACACCGGAGCTGTCAGCGAGGTACTGTAGGGGTTAACCTTAGACCCTAGACCCTACTTAGAGGGTCAGGGGACTTAGTAAGTCGGTTATAAGTAGGGTTATAATTCTACTTTTCATAACCTACTTACTAAGTCCCCTGGGCCTCCAAGTAGAATTTCTGGAGCTGACCGGTTCTGGTTCAGAGTTGGGGAGATGTTTGGGGGTTTTGGGTTCAAACCCTCATGCCAGGGTCCGGGATTTAAGATCGAAGGCTCTCGGAAGGCTAAGTTCCGATGGTGCCCACTATCCTTTTTGGGTTTAGGGTTTAGGGTTTAGGGTTTAGGGTCCAATCTATGCCAGTTTCCGACAAAATTCAAGGCGAAGGAGCCCCCAAGACCCTGAACACAGGACGCTACCTGGCCCCTCTGAGCCAGGCTTGTTTAAACCCCTGATAAACACTCCTTTCTCTTCCAGTGGCTTTAGTTGCAACGTCCGGAACTCCTGAACCCTACGGCAAGGTTAGGGATGTAGGTTTAGGGTTCAAGCATAAACCCTACGTCCCACCTCTGAACACCTCAAACCCTAAACTCAAGTCCCAACTCAGGGTTTAGGGTTTAGTGGACCCTAACAAACCCTGAACCCCAAGTCCTAAATCCGAAGTCCCACCACTGAACTCGGAAACTCCATGAATCGTCTAGGGCATTTTCAGGTGGGTAGTATAACTTATAGGAGCCTTATAGAAGGTCTATATACCTTATGGAAGCCTTATAGAAGCCCTATATACCCTAAACTCCCCACCTGTAGTTTCCTTTAAATTGGAGCCCGAAGAGCCCTGATTCCCACAGCCAGTTGCGCGAGCTGCTGACGTTGCGAAAGCACTTTTCCCAGGACTTTCGGGGGGTTTTAAGGGGCGTTTTGGTTGAGGTGGACAAACCCCAAAACCCAAAACCCTAAACCCTAAACCCAAATGTGTGTGCGGTTTGGTTCCTTGCCGTGAAGGGGGTAGAGTTTGAGGACGTAGGGTGCGGCTCTGTGTGTGTGTGTGTGTGTTCAGGGTGGAGGGGTTTGAGACACTCCAATCCACGCCCCCCCAACCGCTAATTCCAAAATCCTAAACCCTAAACCCTAAACCCAAAAGTTGTTAAAACCCTAAACCGTAAACCCTAAAACCCTAAAACCCTAAACCCTAATTCCCAAACCCCGTACTCCAGGAGTCCATTTTTTCTCAACCACAACAGATGAACCGTAATCTAGGGGCCTTAATAATTAGAGTAGGGTTTCATAGGGGGGTCCTTTAAAGCGTTCCTTATTAAAGGCGTCTGTAAGGGCTACTATAAGGGTTTCGGGTTTAGGGGCCTTAATAACTAGAATAGGGTTTTGGGGCCCATCATACGATAATTTCTGGGACCATTATACTATCATTATATTCAGGACCCCCCCCCCAAAAAAAAGTATTGGTGATTATTTAGGCCCCTACATTAGTCCTTAAAGCCCCACCAATTCCTCTTGATGTGAGGGCGGGGGCAATACGGAGCTGGGGTCAGAGCACTTCCAGGCAGAGCGGCATGGGATCGGGTTGGGTTTTGTAGAATTTTGTATGGATTCAGGATTCCGTATTTAGGAATTTCAAGGAGGGTGTTTCGGTTCAATAATGGTTTCAAATCTTTTGCTGTTGTCATCCAGGCATCGCGAGGCACAGGATTTGTCCTAAGCTCTAAACCCTAGGGATCGTGTGTCGGATTGCGGGGCTAGGGCTCTAAACCCTAAACGCGAAACCATCAACCTCGAGCTTAAACCCTGAACCCTGACCCCCTGGCCTTAAAGGACTCTTAATTAAGGAGGCCTCTACAGGAACGCGAAACTCCGAGGGCTTAAGGAATCCGAGTTGCAGCGTGAGGGCCCGAAGAGTTTGTAGAAGGATCCGACGGGTGAAACCCTATTTCGAAGTATCACGGCCCCTAGATTACATGATATTGAGGGTTTTGGGCTCCTTTGAGGGCTCCTTCAACGGGTCCTGCAAGGCGGTTCAGACTTTAAGGTTTGGGGTTTCGGGTTTAGGGTTCAACGTTCTGAGTTTGGGGTTAAGGGTCGGGGTAGCACATAGCATTATCGAATCATCACTAAAAACAGCAATCCCCTGATGTACTGACTTCGCAATGTCTAGCCTAAAGTAAGCATGTTAAACCCGAAAGTACTAACCCCTGAACCTCAAACCCTAACCCCTAACCCGATATACTGAGCACTCACTCAATAGTGTTTAGCATCAACCTTCACCTACCAAAATCGACTTTTCTGTAGGGTCCCTACGACAAGGTAGGTTCGGGTAGGTCAAGGCCTAGGTTTTTCAGGAACCCTTAACCCTAAACCTTAAACCTTAAACCGTAAACCCTAAACCCTAAACCCTAAACCCTAATCCCTAAAACCCTAAACCCCAAACCCCAAACCGTAAACCCTAAACCCTAGACCGTAAACCCTGAAGAAGATGCAGGTCGCCACTTTTTGCCGCTTCCGTCCTGCGAGGTGGCGGGCGTCGAAGTTAATGGGTCGGCTTCGATGCACAGGGGCTTTAGGGTTTGGGGTTTAGGGTTTGGAGTTTTAGGGTTTAGGGCTTAAGGTTTAGGATTTAGGGTTTAGGGCTTAGGGTTTAGTGTTTAGGGGTCCTTTGAAGAAGAGGGTAAGGTGCTAAAGGTTCGGTTCCAGATTCGTCTAGTGCCATAACTGGGGAATCAGCTGTTTTCCCAACTTGGGTAGTTACTTGTCTTTAGAGCCTACTATTGGCCCAAAGTAATTTATGGCCTGACCTGTCTATGTCTAATGCTTTTGTTAAGGCCATACTGGCCATTGCCAGTTCTGACATGTTTGTACAACGCCAGCCTCTGCCAGTGTCTTAGCTTCGGCAATGTCTTGAGAGCTCCACTGGTACATCCATTGCACGTGTCGGCGTTCATACCTGGAGCCCTTCAACGTGCTACCAGCAGGTACGTCAGGCGAGTAGGCGCCCGAGACGGGAATGGGTTTCTGAAGTATGAAGCAGTGTCCATGTGCCAGGCGGCATATGACTGACTGTCTGACTGTGACTGACTGCCTGACTCTTCAAGTCTACCCTGACTTCATTACGCCGGAACGGCTTGCCAAGAGACTATGCGTAATTTACTGAGGCATCGCGTAGATATGTTTATGCATCGGGAAGCCAAGAGAAGAGGGAACCTGAAGATAATCTCCACACCTTACACCCCAAGTCTACACCCGCTGGTCTATGGCCCTAAAGCCGAATCCTTAAATCTTCATCCCGAGCACTTAACTTAAGCCCTGGAAGGAAGGTGCTTATCGACGGGGAGATGTCCGTACACACCAACGACACCCCGGCGCCATGTTTTTCGAACTTTCGAACGGTGGTCTTTCCGGGGGTTGCTGCAACAAAGTGGGGTCCCCATTTTACGGTTTAGGGTTTATACAGGGTTTAGGGCTCAGGGTTTAGCGTTTAGGGTTCAGGGGTGGGCTTCAGGGGTGGGCTTTCCTGTTGCTGAGTTTAACGACTTCATTTGTTCTTTATCTTTGCTGCAGTAGTTTGAAAAGGCTGGTTATACCTACTTTCGCAACGTGTTAGTGAAAGAAACCCCGAAACTCCAAAGCCGAAAAGTGCAAAATTTCTTGTGAACGCCAGTCCCCTTCTACATTTCTTCGTTTCCATCCCAGGTGCAGCTGCCCCTGAACCAGCGGGTGGCGCTTCTGCAGCAGAAGTCTCTTGGCAGTGTCGGTTTAGCATTCAGGAGATTTCTAAAGAGCTTCACGGCGTTCCTTGAAGAGCTCTCAGTGTCATAAGAGCTTTACCGTTTTTTTTTCGATGGAGTTACGGTTTCCGAAGGGATTTCACAGGGGTTCGGACGAAGAACCCAAAAGAAGCCTATAGGTCCCTTGAGGCCTTAAGGTACATATCTCAGAAGCCACAGTCACTTGTAAAAGGAAGAAGCAAGCCATAAACCCTAAACCTTGAACCTTAAACCCCAAACCCTAAACCCTAAACCTTGAACCCTAAACCCTAAACCTTGAACCCTAAACCCTAAACCCTAAACCCTAAACCCTAAACGCAGAACATGACCCCCCTAAGCAGCCGATGGACCCCCCCCCCACCGTCTTCAAAGCTGCACGAGAGTGGCTGGCACCCCGCAGATCCGAAAGCACTCTGTTGGGTTTTGGGGTTTAGGGTTTAGGGTTTAGGGTTTAGGGTTTAGGGTTTAGGGTTTAGGGTACTAAATTACCCCGAAGCCCAATCCTCAAGGCTTCCACCAAAATGATGTTTTGGGGGGCTCCTTACTATATTTATAGTAGATAGTATACCCCAAAACCCTATTCTAATTATTGAAGCCTCTACATGGGTAGTTCTCTAAAACAGGGTCCCTTTTTAGGTCCCCAATATAGTTTGGGGTTTGGGGATTAGGGTTTAGGGTTTGGGGTTTTGGTTTGGGGTTTTGGTGTTTATGGTTTGGGGCTTAGAGTTTGGTGTTTTTGGGTCGGGGGTTTAGGGTTTTGGGGTTTAGGGTTTTGGATTTTCGGGTTTGGGGTTTAGGGTTTGGGCTTTAGGATTTGGGGTTTTGGGGTTTAGGCTTTGGGGTTTGGGTTTTAGGGGTTTAGGGTTTGGGGTTTGGGGTTTAGGGTTTGGGGTTAGGGTTTGGGGTTTAGGGTTTGGGGTTTGGTTTTAGGGTTTCGGGTTTAGGATTTATGGTTTTGGGTTTAGGGTTTGGGGTTTGGGGTTTAGGGTTTAGGGTTCTGCAATCTGTTTGAAAAGCCACCGCCCCCGCAAAAGGCCTACAACCTTTGCAACTGCACGGCTTTACAGCACACCAGCGAAGCCGCAGAACATCTTGTCATTGCAGTGGCCCTAAACCCTAAACTATAGTACCCTTACTGAAACCTTCAAGAGACCCTTAAAGTAACCCGAAGCCCTATAAACCCTAAACCCCCCCAAACAGTTTTCCAAAATCCCAGGCATCCAAAGCTGTCCCGAGCTGACGCAGTCAAGATGCTCATCAACAAGGCGCCCCTTTTGTGTTTGGAAGAACTTTCGGTTTCAGGGTCTAAGAGCTTTGGGTTTAGGGTTTAAGGTTTAGGGTTTAAGGTTTAGGGTTTGGGGTCTATGGTGTTTGAAAACACAAGCTTCCGGCGGCTCTAGGTGGTTTTCTAGGTGGTCGGGGGGATTTGGGTGGGTTTTGGGGTTGCTAGGATCTTACGGTTTCGGGTTTAGGGGTCGTTTAGACGTCCTAGTGTCTCGCCTTTGGGTGTTGGGCAGCCCTAAACTATGGGAAATTGGATTATTACGTATTCTCTACGGGGGATCGTCAGCATGGTACATAACCATCAGATACTCTCCAAAATAGTAACCTACATAATGACGAGTATCCTAAACCCTAAACCCTACGACTATCCCAAACCCTACACCCTAAACCTCTCCCAAACCCCGAGTACCTCTCATCATTGCGCCCTTGGGACCCCTTGGGTTGGGCCATCGCTGCACCTAGAGTTCGACGGCCTTGCATGAATGCCGTCGAGCCAACCATTAGCCTGGAAGAGCTCCGCTAAACCCTAAGCCCTAAACCATAACCCCCAAACCCTGCCTATAGTCTCCATTGTGGTTCCTTTTTTTGGTTTAACCAAATATATATATTAACGAGTTTATAAGGTATCCCCCAAAAGGAACTACAATGGAGACTATAGGTAAACCCCAAACCCCAAACCATAAACCCTAAACCATAGACCCCAAACCCTAAACCCAAAACCGCAGGATAGTCATCTCGACGATTAGCAGTGTCTAAATCTAGAAAGCCATGCTCCAAATTCCAATCCTCAACTCTACACCCACCACAAAGACACGGAAGTGCAATGTACGTTCAAAATCTGCAAGCCGCAGCGGTTTAGGGTTCAAAATTTCGCGAAATCGTGCCAGCCCTGAATCTTTAAACAGAATTTGCAGACTTTCCTGTTGCTCGCGTCCCTTCTTCAGGGATGCGGAGCCGCGCCGCCCTTGTCAGAGGTGGGGGAGCCTTCCGAGAAGGTTTGAACGAGGGTTTTGGAGTTTGGGGTTTAGGGTTTTTGTGTAAATACCCCAAATTCCTTAAGCCCTAAGCTCTAAACCCTAAGGTTTTGAGGTGTTGAGTATTCGGCTAGCCTTGTTGAGGGCTTTGGGAGTTAGGGCTGGGGCTTGAAATGGATTCTTGAAGCTGCGGGGATCTAGTGTTTGGGGCCTCTTTTTAGGTCCCAAATAGGGCTGCAGAGGGATTTCGGGGTGCTAGGATCTTATGTCTTCGTTCAGGGTTGAAGACTGTTGAGCTACCATATGTTAGGTTCAGGGTTGAGGGTTTAGGGCTTAGGGCTTGGGGTTTAGGGTTTAGGGTTTAGCATTTTTGAGCGACCATCATAGGGGTCCATAGTAGACAATGTCGGTTCCTATTGATGGGTTCAGGGTTGTAACTTCTGAGCTGCCATAATAGGGAGTCCATAATAAGCAGTATCGGTTCCTATCTAACCGCAACTTCGAAGTAAGTTCCGCAACAATAACCCCATTTAGGATCATGGGTTTCGGTTCAGGGTTCTCCAATTTCGAGGTTTCAAGCCTCAAGTTTTACCGGCCTGAGAAGCAGTTCTACCTCCATGCTTTGCCGTACGGGTCGAAAGGACCCAATACTTGGGCACTTGGGTTTCGGATAGGTGTATTGCAACATTGCGCTATAACGTAGTCTTGTAGGTGAGGGTTTTACTTGGGAGAATGTGTGATGATGATGATGTAACTTGTGCCCTTAGCGTTACAGAAATCTTCAAAGCTCTTCAACATGCGCTCATTTAATTTGATCTTCTCCGTCTGTCTTTGCGAGCGGCCAGGACCACATTGGAGTTTAAGGTTTGTCCCCGCTAGGCCGCTAGGTAGTGATGAGTCACGCAAGTTATTAACGGCCTTGTGCTTCAATCCCCACATGAGTCGAGAAAGCTATCGGCCCTAACCTGAAATCCTAAACCCTATAAACCCTAAACCCTAAACCCTGAACCCCCAAACCTAAACCCCAAACCCTAAACCCCAAACCCTAAACCTAAACCCCAAACCCTAAACCCCAAACCCTAAACCTAAACCCCAAACCCTAAACCCCTAAACCCTAAAGCAGTCTCGGACCTTTATATAAACCCAGTGGTGCCTCCGATTTCCCCAGACCTTCACAGCATCTTCCAAACCGCTGGACACGAAACCCCGAGCCCCCTGAATGGTCGGCCCTAAACCTGAAACCCTACGTAAGCCCTAAACTTTAAAAAAGCCTCAATGAGGCAGGCAAGACGCGCTAACAGTGTGAAAGGCCGTTGCATCGCAAAAAAAGACTGTAAAAAGCACAACGAGCCCCCTGATTTGTAGGCCCTGCCCCAAACTTCAAAAAACAAAAAGAACACAACCATGAAACCCACACATCCCATGTCGGGCCCTTTGAGAACCGTTTTGGGCCGCCTCTACGAGAACCCGCTCTCCGCTTCTTCAGGTGACCAACATTACCAACCAGGAGCCGGAGAAGAACGAAGAGGATGGGCTAGGGTTTATAGGGCTGGGGGGGGTTTGGGCTAAGGGTTTAGGGTTTAGGGTTTGGGGCTGGGGGCCGGGGGGGTTTGGGCTTAGGGTTGAGGGCTTGGGTGAAAGGTTTAGTAGAGGTTGAGGGTTCAGAGCTTGGGGTTTAGGGGTCTGAGGGGTTTTGGTTTAGGGCTTTGGGGAGTTTGGGCTTAGGGTTTAGGGCTTCGGGTTTAGGGGTTGGGGTGTAAAAGTTGAGGCTTAGAGCCCAGTCCAGGGTTAGGGTGTATAGGGCTTGGGGGGTTTGGGCTACAGGTTTAGTAGGGGTTAGGGTTTAGAGCTTGGGGTTTAGGGGTCTGAGGGGTGTGAGGCTGTGGGTTTAGGGTTTAGCGCTTAAGGTTTAGGGCTTAGGGTTAGGGCTTCGGGTTTTTGGGTTTTGGGATTAGGGTTGGGTTTGAGGCTTAGGGTCCATGGTTTAGGGTATAGGGCTTTGGGTTTAGGGTATGGGGTTTGAAAGGTTTGTAGGGTTTAGGGTTTAGGGTGGGAGAACCACAGCCAAAACCGTTGACTTTGACTTAGGGTTTAGGGTAGAGGGTTTGGGGTGGTAGGGTTGGGGGCTGAGGGTTTGGTTTGGGTTCAAGGTTCAGATCATAAACCTTCAACCCTAAACCCAAGCCTAAACCCCTAAACCCAAAACCTAAACCCCTAAACCAAAACCCAAACCCCTAAACCCAAAACCTAAACCGCTGAACCCTAAACCCCTATACCCTAAACCCTATAAGCCATGAAGGCCCGATAAAATGAGGAGGCCATCAAGCCGATCATGGAGAAATCCGACGCACCCGGCTTCGCAGCGTCCGCGCCTGGGTGGCAGATCAGGGATTCTGGGAAGGCTCCGCGGCTTGGAGTTGTCTATGGGACTACTGTTGATGATACAAATCCGGCATTACCGTAAGGACCCCAAACTATGGGAATTATGGTATATTCCTTATTTGGACAATGCAAGATATATATCATCAACCGTATATAAGGGGGGGTTGGGGTTAAGGGCGGGAAGTTTCAAACATGTTCGACAGTAGACGCCTGCAAGGCCAGAAATCATGGCCGAAACCATGCACCTCCTTCCCTAAACCCTAAACCCTAAACCCTAAACGATCCCGAAAGTTCTTCCCTCGATGCACGTGGCCCTGGTCGACATCATGACCGAGCCGTGAGCCTGTCAGTAACCGGCAAGCCTTCAACCTGCACCTTTCAATCGCATCTAAATACATCCTTTAACCTCCAAACTCTAACCTCAATATCCCGAGCCCCGCAAGAACATAATCAAGAAATAGCACCTCTAACCCCTAAACCCCAAAGCGTATAAGCGTATAAAGCCCAAGACGACAAACCCTAAATCCTAAACGCCAAAC
>CAJNDV010033630.1:90521-102710 GCA_905221635.1 Symbiodinium sp. CCMP2456 | reverse complement strand
AAACCCTAAATCCTAAACGCCAAACCCTAAACCCTAAGCTCTAAACCCTAAACCCTAAACCCTAAACCCAAGACGATTATAGCTCAAAGGTGCTGAACGTGACGCCTGGGGAGTTCGGCTCGGTGATGACGATGCCTCCTGGCTCTTCTCGGCTTAGGGTTTAGGGGTTTAGGGGTTTAGGCGTTTAGGGGTTTTGGGGTTTAGGCTTTTAGGGTTTAGGGGTTTAGGGGTTTAGGCTTTTAGGGTTTAGGGTTTAGGCGTGTGGGCGTTTAGGCGTTTAGGGGTTTAGGGGTTTAGGCGTTTAGGGTTTAGGGCTTTGGGGTAAGGGTTTAGGGGTTTAGGGTTTAGGGCCCAAGTTAGGGTTATGTAGGGCATAGGAAAAAGGATTCTTAGGGTTTAGGGCCTGGGGTTTAAGTTTTAGGATTTAGGGTTTAGGCTTTAGAGTTTTAGGGGTCTAGGCTTGAGAGTTCGCGAATTCAATTTCTGCCCAGGTTGCAGGGGCATCATCTTGTTTCGCTGGCTGGCCGGGTGTCGGGATGCTTGTCTTACCTGTAGTTCTCTAAGCAAGGCTCTGCTGTGGCTTATGCAGTGTCCGCTAAACCCTAAATCGATCATCATGTTTGTGGGTTGGCGGCTTGGGTTTCCCCAGGGTTCCTCACTATACCTATAGCCGAATAGACCGCAACAGCCCTGTTCCAGGTAACAACGCCCGTATATCATAGAACCCTTCTAGTAAACCCTGCAGAACCCTTGCATTTTTGACCCCCGTCAACACTCAAGCCTTGCGGCATCCCTTAATTAGAGTAACCCCTTGGAGGATCCTTTTAATTCTAAGGCCGCTAGACGAAGCCCGAAATGGACACCACATTTGGAACTGCGTTTAAGGAGCCCGATTCTATGTATGAAGGCCCGCTATAGCAAACCCCTTCCACACTCCCCAAACCCTGAACCCTAAACCCTGTAACAAAGGGGCCTACATGATTACCCACACTATTTTGGGAGTTCCTTACTATAGTTATTGTATAATATACCCCAAAACCCTATTCAAATTATGAAGGCCCCTCAACCCGAAACCCTTAAAGCAGCCCTTATAGAACCCTTTTAAGGACCCCCCTATGAAACCCCTATTCTAATTATTAAGGCCCCTGCATTCAACAAAGAAGTACCCGCCGAGGTCTCCGGGAATTGGCATTCGGCAGCTTCGGTAGCAGCATGAGCAGAATCACTCCAAGACCGGTTCCTTTACGAGATCCATGAAGGGGATCCGTACATGTTCTATAAAGGTTGAGGGGTTTTGGGGTTGAAGTGTTCAGAGTTTGGAGTTCAAGGTTTAGGGTTTTACCGTCCAGGCTGCAGGGCTTGAGGGTGCCGAGTTTAAGGTATAAGGTCGAGGAGAACATTAGGCCTTTCATCCGACAGGGCTATACCCTGAAAGTACGACTTGTTATTATTCTCAAGTTGCTCTCTGTTTCCCAAATACTCTAGTCCCTTTCGAGCGGTTCGCTCCCTGTTTCTCAAATACTCAAGTCCCTTTCGAGCGGTTTGCTGTTCGTTTCACAAATATTCGAAGTCTTTTCGCACGGTTCGCTCCCTGTTTCTCAAATTACTCCAATCCCTTAATACTCTAGTCCCTTTTGAGTGGCTTGCTCTTGTTGTCCCAATTACTCGGCTATTTTGGAGAGTATTTGATAAACATGGAGCCAAGAGCTCAAGCTTGCCTTGCAGCCTGGAGAAACAGGGAGCACACCGCTTGAAAGGGACGTATTAGCAACAAGGAGCAAACCGCTGGTAAGCAACAAGAGGTTTTGACAAACAGGGAGCAATCCGCTCGAAAGGGACCAGAGTATTTGAGACGCGGCTCGAAAGGCTAAAGAGTATTGTAGAAACAGGGAGTGAACCGTTCGGAATGGACTAGAGTTTCTGAGAAACAGGGAGCAAACTTTCCGAAAGGGACCAGAGTAGAACAGTCGAGAAACACGCTCGTATATGAGATGCAACAGTATGTGAGAAACAAAGAGCAAGCCGCCCGAAAGGGATTGAAGTAATTGAGGCACAGGGAGCAAACCTACCGAAAGGGACTAGGACTCGGATATTCGAGAAACAAGGAGCAAACCGCTCGAAAGCAACAAGAGTATTTGAGAAACAAGGAGCAATCCGTTCGAAAGGGACTAGAGTATTGTTGAAACGGTGCGAGAACCGCTCGAAAAGAACAAGAGTATTGCTCGCGCCGGAGTATCTACGCTGCACTTGAATGAGAGTGCGCCCTCACTGTGGAGTCTGTCCGGAAAGACATTGGATGCGCAAGGCAGCAAGATTGTGCAGTTTGACTGTAGCAATGGTCATTCCTTGTGTGTGCAGTTCTGCGTGTGCACTGGGATGCCGTTTCCACTGGTCAGTGTTGCCGATGGTTGTTGCATGTCTTCTGGACGGTAGAGGCCCCTGACTATCTTGCCTTGATTGATTCGACTGGAAACCCTCTCCCGATTGCGCAGACTGGTGTTCTGCATGCCGTTTTAGATGCAGCGAGTTGTGTGACTGATGTTTTGTCGGGCACGGAGCATCAGCTTGGTGCATCGGGGGTTTGCTGCACGTGTCGGATTTGCATGACAGCGCGTTCGAATATCTTCGGCAAGTTGGTGCCCTGATTGCTGAGGCACATGGCATACGGAATGCTCATGGTTACATGTATGACGCGTGGGAAGTGAATGAGCCACAGCTGGCCCAGTGACCCGAAAGAATGGAAAGGCCGAGTGGAGCTTAAATTGCGCCACAACCCGCAAGTGAAGCTAAAACAGTGCTGCGTGCATCAAACTACCTGGGGGCACAAGGTGGAAAAGGGAGAGCCAACTGGTTGGCCTTCCTGGTTTTGTCCGTTGACAGCCATTCATGTCTGAAACCATGAACCTTTCTGACGCTTCCCCTGCTATCCGGTCTACTTGTAGCAAACCCTGGCGGAAGAAACCTTCACCCAAAGTTTTCAACGCTCAAGCCCCAAACACTCTACCATGAGCCCTCTTAATTCATATCGAACGCTATCAAGCCCTGTCCACAATGAACACTTCAAAACCATCTACCCTGAGCCCTGCTTAGATTTGTAGCAAACCCTATCAAGCCAGGTCCACAGAAAGCTTCGCTCCCTAAACTCTGCACGCTTGTGGTGTCGCTGCAAGGAAGTGGTCCTTTGCGGGAGTCTTTGACCAGATCCTTGCCGGAAAATTAAACCCCAATACAAGTTTAGTTTTTACCTGTTGTCTGGCTCTGTTCCACCAACCCACTTTCGTGAAGTCTGTGCCTGCAAACTTTACGTTCCAGACCTCTAAACTCGTCATCGCCCTACACCAACCTATATAAACTCTTCCTAGACTAACTTGAAGCACCGCAACCCTCTACCAAGTGCCATACACTTAACCCTGAACCACAAACCCCGATGAAAATCTCAGCCCTAAACGCAAACCTTAAAGCCTGAACCTCAGGAAACCATACAGTCGCTTAAAGATCTGTTTGCAAGCACAAACGAAGGCCTCCTAATAGTAAGCCGCGGCTCGGACCCTTGTCTCTGAAATCCCAGGTGGCATGCCTAATAAACACGGTCCCACAACAACAGACTTCCACTCATTGAAAAGGCAAAACCCTTGTGAGACCGTTCCAAGGACCACTACTCCCTGGATCTTACACGGCCTGGACCCCCAAACCGTACAAGCCCAAAAACTGCCTGAACATCGACGGCATTAAAGAACAGGAAAGCACCTGAACACCTGCCTGAACCCTTCACGTAGCCCTGACACTTACCCTTGTAGATCTCTCAAAGGAACAATAAAAGAAACCCTTGAAGGGTTCCGTAAGAGATTCTTAAAGAAAGCTAGTGGCGATGAAAGCCCGCCCCCTAAACCCTATAAATCCGCAAAGCCCCAAACCCTATATAAACCCCTACACCCTATCAAACCCGAACAGCCCAAGACCCGATCTACCGAGGGCCGCTTCGCAACGAGACATCTACGGTCGCTGCGGCTTGCGCCCGGCCGTGGGGCTGCTCGGGACGTCTCAGACATAGCATTAAAAATATCAGGCGCTCAGGTTTGGGAATGCGTACGGTTTCGGTTTTAAGCTGAGGGCAGAAGTTTAAGAATAACGAGGATTTTATGGAGGTCCTAAAGCATAGGCTAGAGGGTTTAGAGTTTGGGAATGTTTGGGGTTGAGGGTTCCGTAACAGCTAGGCCCCGAAGAAACGAACCCTACGTTCAAGAAGCCCCGAGAGTGGATTGCGTTGAGTTCGCTTAATGGCGGAGGGCTTATTTGGGACTCAGGGTTCTGTGGTTTAGGGTCTATAAGGTTTAAGATAGGGCCTTGGGCTTAAAATAGGGTTTAGGGTTTAGGGTCAGCTTTGCAGGTTGAAAGGATGGCACGGATTGAGTTGAAATTGTTTGAGGTAGGGTTCAGGGGTTCCGGGATTTGCGGCACAAGCCCAAACAGCCAGAAGTGTACCAAGGAGCCCGGAAGATGACCATTACCAGTTGTTGATGCACTCAGATTACATGGGGACTGAACCCAAAACCCTCAACCCGAATCCCTGAACCCTAAAGGGTTCAGGGTATAGGTTTGAGGGTTGCGGGTTTAGGGTTAAACCCTAAGCCCTAAACCCGCTACTGGTTCCCCAAACAAAATCCCAGGCTGGTCAATGGCCAGTCAGGAGCTCTTATCGCTCCACGGCTGATCTTCCCAGGGAGCCCAATGCCCCTGAACTTAGGAACATTCCTCAACTTGTAGGGTTCCTGTCAGTTCCTATAAATAGTTTTTACAGGGCTTCATACCCCTGAATTACGGAGTATTCCTGCCTTAGACGGTGCTCAATGTTGACATGTAGGGTATGCCCTAGTTTTGTAGGGCTTAATGCCCCTCATTTCGTTCTATCCACAGCAGTCGGAAGACTTGCAAGTCGTGTCCCCTTAATTTTCCACCTTCCCTCTCTCGAGGCAATTGTTCTTGGGGTTTATAGGGGTTACCACCAACCCTAAACCCTAAACCCTAAACCCTAAACCCTATAGGGGTTTAGGGGTTTAAGGGTTTAGGGGTTAAGGGCGGTGATGGGCTTTTGAGCCCTGAGATCCTCCAAAATGGCTTCCAACCCACACAAAGGAGGTTTTGGTAGGTTGAGGTATACTTAGGGGTACTTAGAAATAATGGTTAATCTTTGGCTACTATAAACCCTAAGAAGCAGCTAAAGTTATAATTTTTGCTAGGGGTCTAAGTTCAGTATGGTATAGATCCATAGGGATTGAGGGTTTTAGGCCCTGTGCTATAGGGTGTGTTCTTGGGATGTTCAGGAATTTCGGATGTTAAAGTTATCAACCTCTCCCTCAAGAAGGAGTGTCATCAGTCAACAGAGATCGGGGCGGGGCGGGGATTGACTCTCCGTTGGCCTGCAGTGCGAGAGAATGTTCTGCCGGGCGTGGCTGTGGCTCGGCTACAGCCATGGCCCTTCAAACCCAAATCCCTCAAACCCTAAACCATAAACCCTAAACCGAAACCCCTCAAACCCTGAACCCTAAACCCTAAACCCAAATTCCTCAAACCCTAAACCCTAAACCCTAAACCCATATCGCTCAAACCCTGCACACCCTCAACGCCCCAAAGTTCAAAAAGCCACCCCTGAAGCGCAAAAGCCTGAGACAGCCTAAGACCCTGAAGGCTCAATCTCAGAATCTGAAGCCCTGAAACCTGCTGCGCATTAAACCCCCCGGCAGGGAACCCTCCAACGCGAGCTCTTAAGCCTCACATTTACACTGAAAGACTACGCCCTCAACCCGCGCACTCTGACGCCAAAGCTTGAAGAAGCCTGCAAGCCCTCAGCCTCAAGACAGCGGCACTGAGGTCTATGGCCAGACCGGTAGCGGAAAGACCCACACTATGTTCGGAGGCGCCGAGCGGCGACAACTTCACAAGAGAGCTCACAGCTGTCATAGGTAATCACCATCGCTTCTAACGGCCGTCGCCAGCGGCACCAGCACAACGGCGACGACGATGATTATGACTGCTGCGAAACTGCTATTGCAAATGCTAGTGCTACTACGACGTCGACTCCTGCTGCTCCTACTACTCCAGCCGCTGCTGCTGCTGCTGCTGCTGCTGCTGCTGCTGCTGCTGCTGCTGCTGCTGCCCTCTCAAGCCCCGTACGAAATCCAATCCACCCCGAAAGCAGTGTCAACACAGTACAGAACCCTGACAGAAACCCCAAGGCTCCTGGCTCTATTTTTTAAGGGCTTCCTTAAACCCTAAACCCTTAGGGTTTGGGTTTTCCTGAACTCCAAACCCTAAATTTTAAGGTTCCCTTACACCCTAAACCCTTAGAGTTTGCTGTTTCCTTAATTCCTTGAACCCTATAAACCCCAGGGTTTAGGGTTTCCTTAAACCCTACAGAGCCCTAGGGTTTAGGGCTTCCCTGAACCCTAAACTCTCAAGGGCTTTGGGTCCGGGGTTCCTCCATCACCCGGGAGGCCCCGATTCCTCGGACGGCTTGGTCAGTGCCATTGCGGAGGTGCCCGGGCTCTGGGGAGCATGCGCAATTTGTTCGGGAATTTAGGGGTTTCGGGGGTTTGGGGTATAGGAGTTTCGATTTTCGGTTACCCTAAACCCTAAACCCGAAGTCCTAAACCCTAAACCCGAAACCCTAACCCCAAACTGCAAACCCAAACTCTAACCCCTATAAGCCCTAAACCCCTAACCCCAAACCCTTAACTGCAAACCCTAAGCCCCAAACCCTAAACCCTAAACTCTAAACCCCAAACCCAAACCCCTCAACCCCAAACCCTTAACCCTAAACCCAAACCCTAGACCCTAAACCCTAAACCCTAAACCCTAACCCCAAACCCTATAGACCCTAAACCCAAACCCTAGACCCCAAACCCCAAACCCCACCTACACCCCAAACCCAGCTCAGGACTTTGAAGTTCGGAGATTCAGCCTCAACTCCTGAGCTCTGACAGGGCCCTCGGCAGCCCAAACCCCCCCAATGCCTGGAACTGCCAAAGCCTTAGATCTGAACAAAAGGCTCTGACACTAAGGGTTTAGGGTTCAGGGCTTTGGGTTTCGGATTTAGGGTTTAGGGTTTGGGATTTGGGGTTTAGGCTTCAGGGTTTAGGGTTTAGGCTTCAGGGCTTAGGATTTAGGGTGTAGGGTTCAGGGTTTAGGGTGTAGGCTTTAGGGTAAGTCCTCAACCAGAAACTCTTCAATCCTTCTCCTGGAACCTCAAACTTTGAACCTGCAGCCATAAAACTTGAAACCCTAGACCTTAGAAGCCCTGAGCCCAACATCCAAGCCCAAATCCCTTCTGGCACCTCTACTCGGACCTTAACGGGTAAGCTTTAGCCTGTTTGGGTATTAGAATCCCTATATAATCCCACAACCCGACCATTGGTTTCCCTAGGATACTGGACAACTAGGTCCTAGGTGGAATTACCCTCTTCTGGTGCCATGAAGGCGGGACCTTACTGAGAGGGTCTATACCCCCACGGATCCCCAAGAAAAGTGTTTCAACAAAAGCCTTTGAGGACGTTCTAGCTGCGGTGGATGCACGGAGGTCGGCCTCGGGGGGCTTAGTACGTAAGCTAATTGGGTCATTTGGGTTATATATAGACTATGAAGCAAAAGCATAAGTAGAGCAGGTTATGTGTAAGTCTAGGTTCATGCATACTTAACCCGAGTCACCAGGTTCCATGATGCTGAACGTCAGCTCTGTGATACTCCTAAGGACAAGCCGCCAACCACACCCCTAGCCTGTCACATAGTCCAATTCCTTTATCACCCTCCTTTATCCCTGCTCCTGCAATACCCTCAACCCCAAACCCCAAGCCCCAAAACCTGAACCCTAAACCCCAAAATTTCAAACCCCAAGGCCAAAACCTGAACCCTATGCCCCAAACCCGCAGACCTCAACCCCACGTCTCTTCAATCCCAACTCCATTCGGTCGCAGCATTCTCAGCCCTAAATCACTCAACGCAAGGCCCACAAACCCCGAAACCCTAAACCCCGAAACCCTAAACCCCGAAACCCTAAACCCGGAACCTTAAACCCTAACCCCCCAAAGGCCCACAAACCCCCCAACTCCTAAAGCAACCCTGCTCCGATGATCTCAGCCGGCCGAACCCCTGAGGCCTGAACCCTAC
Source organism: Symbiodinium sp. CCMP2456 (assembly GCA_905221635.1). Lineage (NCBI taxonomy): Eukaryota > Dinophyceae > Suessiales > Symbiodiniaceae > Symbiodinium > Symbiodinium sp. CCMP2456. The sequence goes on along the minus strand of CAJNDV010033630.1, from coordinate 94,550 downwards.
ATAAACAAGACAAGCCCTAAATGGGGGTTCAGGGTTCAGGGTTTAGGGTTTAGGGAGTTTCTGAAAATATGGGGGGTACCTTATTTTGGGGTCCTTATGAAAAGGATCCTACATTTAGGGTCCTAAATTAGGGCCCCCTATTTTCGGAGACACCCAAATGCCTGAGCCTAATATAGGGGCCTTAAGAATTAGAAGAGGGTTTGGGGCTATGTTACACTAATAATGACATAAAGGAACCCCCAACAGCCGATTCTAATTTTTCAAGGCCCCTACATTCGTACCCTCAAGCTTCGCCGTTTTGTGGAAGCATAGACCCTGAACCTGTTGTTTTGTTGAGGCCTTCAACTTGTCCAAAAGCATGAGCCCTAAACATCCATGAAATCCTATAGAAGCCCATAAGACCGTGTAGGCCCAAATGCTTCCCCATAAGCACCTTTGAACGCGACACTCGATCTGAAACTTCATCTAACTTACAGACTATAGCCTCAATACTAGAGTATTTGAGAAGCAGGGGGCAAGCCGCTAGAAAAAAGGACTAGAGCATTTCAGAAACAAGGAGAAGACGGTTCGAGAAGGCCTAGAGTACTTGTGAAACAAGGCCCAAACAGCTCGAATGTGATAAGAGTAGTGGAGAAACAAGGAGCAAACAGTTCGAAAGGGACTAGAGTTTTGGAGAAACAGGGAGCCAACCGCTCGAAAGGGACGGGAGTATTTGAGAATCGGGGAGCAAACCGCTCGAAAGGGACCAGAGCATTCAAGAAGCAGTGAGAATGTCGCTCGAAAGCAGCAAGGAGCATACAGCTCAAAAGGGAAGGAACCCTAAATCATGATTCCAGGATCCCTAATGCCTAAACCCTAAACCCTAAACCCCGAACCCTAACCCCTAAACCCTAATCGTGTGGAGGAAGGCTGGCTTCGAAGTGGAGCTGGGGGCCAGCTACGTGGAAGTGCTTCTTGGGTTCTCACATGGCCCTCTAGTTTTTGTAAATCTGGCCCCTAAACCCTAAACCCTAAACCCTTGAGTTTTTGGCTCTTTAGGCTTAATATGTGTTTCTGCAGGTCTAGTCTTTGATTCCATAGGTTCATTACATCATGAGACGATGGGCTGCGTCGTCGCTCGAGTATGGTTCTAGTGACCCACAAAGGTCGTACAAACGCTTTACGAGCTTAGGATTTGGAACTACAAACAGGCGATCCTGAAACAGACACGTAGTTGCGGGATCCTTAAAACGTAACACTGGTTTACAACCCTTTCAGTAAGAGCTCTTGTCGAACTCTAATCTAACTATCCTAAACGCCTAAACTAAGCCCTAAACCCTAAACCGTTTCTTATCACTATCAAGGCCCCCTTTGTTCAATGTTGACCCAGGTTCGGCAACGACATCACCAACTTACTGGGTGGTGCCATTGGCGTAAACCGCGGTCAGAGTCAGCGTATGGGACACAAGCCGATTGGCCGCAGAGTCAGCTCCAAACCCTATATAGGAGCCCAAGGGCCCAAGGGTTCAGGGTTTAGGGATTGGGGCTTAGGGAGGGTTTAGGGTTTACGGATTAGGGGTTAGGGTCTAGGGGGTGCCATGATATGGGATCTACTAGGGAGGGTTTGGGTTTAGGGTTTTTAGGGTTTATAGTGAACCCCAGAAAGTTGGAGCATGGAATTAAGATGATTAGCGCTGGGATTCCCTATACTGTACCTCAAGGGCATGAGGATAATGATGGAAGTAGCTGCAGAGTAGGGTTCCTAAGGCTGCTCCGTGAATGAAACTAACCCTGAACCCTAAACCCCCAAACCCAAGGTTTTACATCTGGCTTTAAGGTTTGTGGAAAGGCCAGGACCCTTGGCCCACTGGCATCTCAAAACCCTGAAGGCCCGTTTGCTGAATTAAACCAAATCTCTTTGCATCTTGTAAAGGCCTTTTCCAATCAAACCCCTTGACCCCAAAACCCTCAACCCTTAACCCTAAACCCCAAACCCTAATAGAGCCTTCGCAACGTTTGCTCGAAATCCTTCAAAGGTATGTCTTGGAGGGCCGCTGCGAGGAGCCGGTGCCCGACAAGAACAGCTTCGAGGAGCCATTGGAACCCCCCAAAAAGGAGGTTTGGGTTTAGGGTTTAGGGTTTAGGGGAGTTGTCATAAGATAGGATTCGGAAGAATTAGTCAGAGTATCAGGGGGACAGTCCTTACATAGTTGTAGTTTGCTATACCCCAAGACCGTTTTACCAATAATTATCATGGCACCCTATGTTAGGGTGATGCCCTCTTGATGGTGCAGCATTGGAGGCCTTGTTAAAGCTGTTTCGTCCAATAGCCATCATTTTGCTGTTGTTATGTTTCTTGGAGTCAGTCCTAGATCCTTGCAGGAATGCCTCTGGGTTAATTTTCTGTGTGTCTTGATAGGGTGTAGAAGGTCTTTATTTGCAAACTATTTGTAAGAGGTTTGGTGTTGTCGTGGTGCGGGCCCTTGATTGTCATGTTGCAAGAATCCTTCGTTCTGTTGCTTCGTGCGCCGCATGTCTTTGTGTGCAGGGTGGTTTATCCTCACCGCAGGGGCCGTCGAAAACTTTGATCTCCGAGACCCTAATAACTAAAGGAATGCCAGGGTTCCTGAGGCATTCCGGACTCTGCTGAGAAGGTCCCTAGGGCCCTTAGGGCAGATCTTGTGTGTAGCGTCACTTTAGCACCTTCCGCGATCTGCTTATAAAAATCCTTCTAAATCTCTTTAGAACTCTATAGAACACTATTTCATTGCCCCTTTGCCACGTAACAAGACTCACAACAACATCCCTTCCTCTTTGAAGGGGTCGTGGAGATGAAGTGCTTGGGGCTTAGAGTATTTAATTTTTGGCCTCTCAGATTGGAGTTGTCAGCCCTGAACCCTAAAACCTAAACCCTAAACCCCAAACCTCAGGCATTGGAGCTGTTTTTGTTGGAGACTTGGTGCTTTATGGGGACTTCTAAATCCTAGCTTAAACCATCCAAAACCTAAACCTCTAAACCGACTCCCCTAAACCGTCGACCCCCTATCCCCTAAACTGCATCACCGAAACCCTAGACCCTGATCAAGCCTTATAAGAAGCTTATTAACTAAACACTGCAGGTATCCTTACATCAGCCCCCCCCCAGAGACTGGACCCTAAACCCTGAACCCTAAACCCTAATCAACCCCTATAAAGCCTATGAACCAAGGACTGCCAGTATCCCCAATCGGACCATTACATCAGCCCCCAAAGCCGCAGACGTGGAAGGAGCTCCTGCGCCGTGGCAACGAGCGAAAGCGAAAAGCGAGCACTGAGCCTTGGGAGCATTGGGCATTTTGGTGCTTTGTAGGGGTTTAGGGTCTAGGGTTTAGGGATTGTAGGGTTTCTTCTAGAGTCTAGAGCTGAGCCTTCCGGGCCTTCTTGTCGTTTTGCATATAGGACTTGCAGATAGGCTTGAGTTCAACCCTAAACCCTAAACCCCTAAACCCCTAAACCTTAAACACTAAACCCNNAAACCCCAAACCCTAAACCGTCAAGAGCTTTTGAATTTTGAGACTCGGCCAGGCGTCTCAAAGTCTAAGCCCTGATAGAACCCTTAGAGTTGGTCCCCTTTCAAGGAGTCCTTAAAAAGGAGACCCTTTTAGATATCCCTTAGACGAGCCCTTGAAGGGATCCCTTAAAGGGAACCCTGGAAGGAACCCCCAAACCCTAAACCGCGGAACAATAAACCCCAAATCGCGAAGCAGTCGTTGACGCTCGGAATCAAGAATGGAAACAGTTGCAGATGGGCCGGCATGGTTTTGCAGGAATGTCGGCGATCTTGCGACGTGTGGTTTCTTCTTCGAGGTGGACAGGATGATTTCAAGTTGGAACTTGGGAGTTTAGGCTTTTAACGGATTTCCTTTAGCGGCCTGCCTGTCTCGATGTCGTTTGTCTCTCGCTCTCTCTGTCTCATCTTCGATCCCCCAAAAGGGAACCTAAGCCCTAATAAGTTCTCAAGCCCTACACCCTAACCTCCCTTGGATCGGTTTAGGGTTTTGGGGTGTAGGG
>CAJNDV010033630.1:63077-90496 GCA_905221635.1 Symbiodinium sp. CCMP2456 | reverse complement strand
GTTTAGGGTTTAGGGTAGTAACCTCCAAGTCAAGCCTCCCTCAATCCTAAACCCGAGGCCTTCAATGTGAAGCCCTCAGCCTAATGGTCCTAAGCCTAAAACCCGAGCCGGAATCCCTAATTCCCTAAACCCGAAACCCTAATCCCAAAAACCCTAAACCGTTTAGGGCTTAGGGATTAGAGTTTAGGGTTTAGGGTTTGGGGATTACATAGGGTTTGGGGCCTAAGCCCTTATCAACCCTTATCCCTAAACCCTGAACCCTTATCCTCTAAACCCCCAAAGCTGAAATCCGTGGACGGCCAAGGAGATGAACGAGCGGAGTACGCGAGCCCACACCTTGGCGGCTCGACTGCCACGTAAGCATCTGAACACCCCTTGACACCCCAAGGGTTTGGGGTTCGGACGCATGAAACAACACCACCCCCCCAAACACGCCCAAAACCTAAAGTTTTGAATGTTCCCAGAGTCCCAAAACTAAAAACCCAACACCTCCAAAACCATCGACCTCAAAGCTCAAATCGCCGACACCCCAAACCCAAACCCAAAACTGCTCTATACCTTTGTGGGACCCTTGTAGATCCCTTTCAGGAACGCTAAGCCAAGCCTTAAACCAACCTGAGCTGGTGCCTATGCGGGCTCGCAGTCAGCGCAGCCCCTCGCAAGAGAACCCCAAACAGTTTAGCGTTTAGGGTTTAGGGTTTAGGGCTCCCTAAACCCTAAACCCTAAACCCTAATCCCTAAACCCTAAACCCGAAACACTGGGACCCAGAGTCGATATTCGAAAACTTATCTGGGGACTATAGAAGGATTCTATTATCATAGATCGTTTTAGTAGTACACGAAACCTAAATCCCTAAACCCTAAACCCCGAAACCCTAAACCCCTAAACCCCTAAACCCCCAAAACCCTTAAACCCTAAACCCGAAACCCTGACCCCGAAAAAATAAACCCTAAAGAATCACTTAAAGGACCCCTCAAAGGACCCCTAAAGAATCCCTTAAAGAATCCCTTAAGGGACACCTAAAGAATCCCTTCAAGATCCTTTAAAGGAAGCCTAAAAGGGGCCCTCCCTTACAGGAACCTTGAACCCTTTAAAACGAAAAGCAGCCCTAACCCCTAACCCCAAACCCCAAACCCCAAACCCCAAACCCTAAACCCTAAACCCTAAACCCTAAACCCTAAACCCCTTAGCCCCTAAACCCTAAACCCTAAAGAACCCCAAAAGGAGCCCTCGACCTTCTCAGGTCATCCTCCGGCTCCGGCAGCGCGCCCCCGGCTCCACGGCTCACCTGGAGCGCAGGGCCAGGGGAGGGAAGAAAAAAGGGGCTCCTTTAAAGGTAATGTAGGGTTTAGGGTTTAGGGTTTAGGGTTTAGGGTTTAGGGTGTAGGGCTCTTTTAAAGGTAATTTAGGGACCTTAACAATTAGAATAGGATTTTGGGGGTTCCTTTTTTCTTATGCCGCCGCAGACCCCAAACAGTGAGGAGGGCCAGAAGAGGCCAAAGATGGCCAGAAGGGAATTCGCGCGAATTAGGGCTCGCAGGGTTTAGGGTTTAGGGCTCAAGGCTCCGAGGGTTTAATCAATGGCCTTGTCGAGTGCGCTCTGCGAGTGTCGAAGGGACGCAATCTTCGTTGCGGCCCGCAACCTAAGCGGGCCCGGGCCCCCAGAAGAGGCCAGAGGAGGCCGGAATTCGCACGAAACCACAGCGGGAGCGTCGAAACGCAAGGGAATGCGCACGAAACCACAGTGCGAGCGTCGAAACGCAAGGGAATTCGCGCGAAACCAGAGGAGGAGCGTCGAAACGAAGGCCCCGTCCCACCGCGTGCGCCGTCGCGGCCCGCAACCTAGTAAGCGGGCTCAAGCGTTCACTCCCTGTTTCTCAAATTCTCTACTCCATTTGGAGCGGTTTGCTCCTTGTTTCTCAGATACTCTAGTCGCTCTCGGGCCTGTACTCCCTGTTTCTCAAATTCTCTAGTCCCTTTCGAGCGGTTTGCTCCTTGTTTCTCAGATGTTCTAGTCGCTCTCGAGCGTTTACTCCCTGTTTCTCAAATTCTCTAGTCCCTTTCGAGCGGCTTGCTCCTTGTTTCTCAGATACTCTAGTCGCTCTCGGCCCTGTACTCCCTGTTTCTCAAATTCTCTAGTCCCTTTCGAGCGGTTTGCTCCTTGTTTCTCAGATATTCAAGTCGCTCTCGAGCGTTTACTCCCTGTTTCTCAAATTCTCTAATCCCTTTCGAGCGGCTTGCTCCTTGTTTCTCAGATACTCTAGTCGCTCTCGAGCGTTTACTCCCTGTTTCTCAAATTCTCTAGTCCCTTTTGAAGGGGTTTCTCAAATACTCTGGTCGCTCTCGAGCGCTTACTCCCTGTTTTGTCAAATTCTCTAGTCCCTTTCGAGCCGTTTGCTCCTTGTTTCTCAGACTCTCTAGTGGCTCTCGAGCGTTTACTCACTGTTCCCCAAACTCTCTAGTCCCTTTCCAGCACTTTGCTCCTCGTTTCTCAGATACTCTAGTCGCTCTCGAGCGTTTACTCCCTGTTTAAATTCCCTAGTCCCTTTCGAGCGGTTTGCTCCTTGTTTCTCAGATACTCTAGTCCCTTTCGAGCGGTTTGCTCCTTGTTTCTCAGATACTCTAGTCGCGCTCTAGCCTTTACTCCCTGTTTCTCAACTTCTCTATCTCGAGCGGTTTGCTCCTTGTTTCTCAGATACCCTAGTCGCTCTCGAGCGTTTACTCCCTGTTTCTCAAATCCCCTAGTCCCTTTCGAGCGGTTTGCTCCTTGTTTCTCAGATACTCCCAGTCGCTCTCGAGCGTATGCTCCCTGTTTCTCAAATTCTCTAGTCCTTTTCGAGCGGTTTGTTCCTTGTTTCTCAGATGCTCTGGTCGCTCTCGAGCGTTTACTCCCTGCTTGTCAAATTCTCCAATCCCTTTCGAGCGGTTGGCTCCTGGTTTCTCAGATACTCTAGTCGCTCTCGAGCGTTTACTCCCTGCTTGTCAAATTCTCTAGTCCCTTTCGAGCGGTTTGCTCCTTGTTTCTCAGATACTCTAGTCGCTCTCGAGCGTTTACTCCCTGTTTCTCAAATTCTCTAGTCCTTTTCGAATGGTTTGCTCCTTGTTTCTCAGATACTCTAGTCGCTCTCGAGCGCTTACTCGCTGTTTCTCAAATTCTCTAGTCCCTTTCGAGCGGTTTGCTCCTTGTTTCTCAGATACTCCCAGTCGCTCTCGAGCGTATGCTCCCTGTTTCTCAAATTCTCTAGTCCCTTTCGAGCGGTTTGTTCCTTGTTTCTGAGATGCTCTGGTCGCTCTCGAGTGTTACTCCCTGCTTGTCAAATTCTCCAATCCCTTTCGAGCGGTTGGCTCCTGGTTTCTCAGATACTCTAGTCGCTCTCGAGCGTTTACTCACTGTTTCTCAAATTCTCCAGTCCTTTTCGAGCGGTTTGCTCCTTGTTTCTCAGATACTGCTCTAGTCGCTCTCGAGCGTTTACTACGCGCGAATCCACAGCGGGAGCGTCGAAACCCAAGCGAATTCGTGCGAAGCCACGGCGTTTCTTATTAAGGGTCTAGGGTTCAGGGCTTTAGGGGGTTAAGGGTTTTGGGTTAACGGTTTAGGATAATGAGGAAGGGGTTTCTATGATGGTTTTGAGAGGAGCTAACCCTAAACCCTAACCTAAACCTTGAACCCTAAATAAACCCTAAACCCTAAACCTTAAACCCTAAATAAACCCTAAACCCCAAACCGCACGGAACAACTCTATGAACAACTACTCCGGCATCTACCTTACCGAGCCGCACACACTGGAAGCCTAGCAGTCCACCGAGCTCGGAATCGGGGACCCTAATGGAACCCTGGACATAGAGGCCCAGGGTAGTTAGTAGGGTCTAGGGTTTAGGGTTTAGAGGTAAGCCGGTTTAGAGTTATAATTGGGGTAGCTCAATTTAGGGTACTTAGAACTCTACTTATAACCTACTTACTAAGTCTTCTGGGCCTCCAAGTAGTATAGAAACCCATAGTGGCCTTTAACAGCAGGACCCTTCTGTAGAGCCCTGTAGTGGCCTTTAGGTTTCAAAGCCTAAGCCCTCAAACCCGAAACCCTAAAGTCTGCGCCCTAAACCCTTCAAAGAACCCTAAACCCGAAGCCCTGAACCCTTACAGGAACCCTAAACCCTAAGCCCTAAACCCTTAAAAGAGCGCTAAACCCCAAGCCAACCCTAAACCCTAAACCCTAAACCCTAAACCCTAAACCCTAAACCCTAAACCCTAAACCCTAATCCTGAACCCTAAGCCCGAAACCGCAGGCCTTTCACACCCCTACCCTCCATGGCCCGCCTCGGAAGCCGAAGGAGTCGTTCCTTAGCTTGGCCGACCTTGGTGGGTCCGAGAAGGACGGGATGACTCCATGCCAATTAGAGTTTAGGGTTTAGGGAGTTTAAGGGTTTAGGGTTTAGGGTTTAGTAGATAGAGTTTAGGGTTTTAGGGGTTTAGGGTTTAGGGTTTAGGGGTGTAGAGTTTAGGGGTTTAGGGTTTAGGGGTTTAGGGTTTAGGGTTTCTCCCCCCTACCCTCCCATAAGGGTCCTTGTGATGTATAGAAACCTCAGTCCTGAGCCCTAGACACAAAACACAGTATAAACCTTTAGCTTGCGTTTAGGGTTAGCGTTTAGGGTTTAGGGTTTAGAATCACAAACAAGCCGCGAAATAAATACCATTAGCCCTATAGCTCAGAAGTGAATATGAAGAATATAAACAAAACTGAGACCCTGAACCCGACACCGCAAACCCTGAACCCTTGTGGCACCCTTATACATCCCTTTGACTAAACCCTTTACTGGAATCCTGTAGAAAAAATCGCCCCTAAACCCTAAACCCTAAACACTAAACAAGGGGGGTAGCGGGCCTTCATAACCCGAATAAGGTGATAGGGTTTAGGGTTTAGGATTTAGGGGCCTCATAACCCGAATGACTTGATTGAGGTTCGGGCTTTAGGGTTTTGGGCGTTAGTTCCTGGACCCCTCCGGTGAGCAGGTGAGCAAGAGTAAGGCGAACGAGAACGTGTGCTGCCCCGGGGGCGTCAACGTCGGCGACGAAGAGGCTCTCCCGACACGAAGAACAAGCCCTTAAAGGAGCCCTTAGAATTAAAGGAGCCCTTAAAGGAACCCTTAAACGATCCCATAAAGGACCCTCAAGGACTCAAGGGATCCCTTGAAGGAACCCTTAAACGATCCCTTAAAGGACCCTCGGGGTTTGGTGTTCAGGGTTGTGGGTTTGGGGTTTCGGATTGAGGGTTAAGAGTCTACCTTAACCAACCTTTTTTTTCAGGGTTTGGTTTTCAGGGTTGTGGGTTGGGGTTGAGGAAGTTTAGGATTGAGGGTTAAGAGTCTAGGGCATAGGGTTAAGGGTTTTAAACCCTAAATGTAGCATTGTAGTGCCTTTTCTTGGTTTAACCAGTTTTATGGTTAGGATCCTATGTAGAAGGTGACCCCCAAAAAGAAGTACAGTGGAGACTGTAGGTAGGGGTTGTAGGTCTGGGCTTTGGTAGCTTGGGGATTTATGTTCTGGGGTATCGGGTGCAGCAGTGCCTTGAGCTTACCATGCTAATGTAGGGGGCCTTTAAAGGGTTCCTTAAAGGGTTCTATAAAGGCTACTATAAGGGTTTAGGGTTTAAGGACCTTGATAATTAGAATAGGGCTTGGGGGTATAGTTAGTATACTATGATTATAACTATAGTGAGGAACACTCCAAAACCCTATTCTAAGTATTAAGGCCCCTACATTAGAGCCTTAGAGATTCCTGAGCATCAAAGCCTAGCCTCAACGAATAGACCCTCGGTTCAGGGTTTAGGGTTCTGGGTTTAGGGCTTAGGGTCCGGGGTTTCGGGTTCCTAAACCCTAAGCCCTAAGCCGTTTAGGGTTCAGGGTTCAGGGTTTAGGGGAGAGCTTTTCCTAAGCTGTCGGGCTTCCCTCCAGGTCTCGCGCGTGACGTGGCAGGAGTACTACAAGTGCCGCGAACGTATCACTGAGACGAACCACATTAACAAGGACCGGGTGTAGGATTTAAGGGCTGGTTTAAAGTTTAGGGCTTAGGTGTAGGGTTTAGGGTATAGGGTGTAGGATTTAGGGCTGCAGTCTCGCATAGCTAGGTTGCGTGACAATCAAGATTCAGCATTCATGGGTTATGTAAGGGCTCCATGTACAGAAATGTTTTCAATCCCTTCCTTCACATGATCTTTATTCTAAGGATTCCACGGAAGTTCTCCGCAGCAAGGGCCTTAACAGTGAATGAGTACAGGTTTGGTAATGGTGCATTTCAATGAGGACGGAGTTTGGAAGATGACAGCCCTAAGCTCGACAAGTGCAAGACTCAAAGTGCTCCGAACGGTTCCGTAGCTTAGAACAATCTCATTCTCTCTTTTTCTCATTCTCTCTTTTTCTCGTTCTCTTTCTCTCGATCCTTCTTTTGTTCTTTCTTTCTCTCTTTCTTTCTCTGACTTCTTTGTCCTGTGAGGGCCTGCTCACGCTGAAGCGCTGTGTGCAAGCGCTGAACGAGAGGCCCTTCAGGTTTTAGGGTTTAGGGTTTAGGGTTTAGGGTTTAGGGTTTAGGGTTTAAGGTATATATTCAAATATCATGAGTCTCAGCAACCCCAAGAAAAATGTTGGTAATCATGCAGGTTTCTACAACACCATAAGTACGCAGTGCGGGATCTAGCGACTTCAAGACCAGAGGTCCAGGACGCGGTTTGTGTGTAGGGTTTGTGGTTTAGGGGTCTGGGGTTTAGGGCTTGAGGGGGTGTTGAGTTTGGGGTTGAGGGGAGTGTCTTGGGAGGATCGGTTTCCCTGAGACCCTGTACTTACAAGATCCAGCAACTTAGCAAGGATATCGGAAAATGAAAGATGTTGACCTACTAAAGGAACCCTTCAAGGAGCGCTTAAGTTCAAGGAGCCGCAGGAATCCGGATAGGGTAAAGCTGATTATGCTTCAGTTCGATGGTACCTGACAGCCCTGCTGTGAACTGCTCCTAAAGCTCCAAAAGTTCACACCCCCCCAACAAAAAAAACAGGAACCCTAAATCTATCAGCCCTGAACCTACACTCTAAGATTCCATAAGCCGAGTATGGATTCATGAGTGCTTCGTACTGTCCCTGAGGGTTCCTGAAAATAATTGCAATACTATACCCTCGAACCATACTCCTCCAGAACTCCTGCATACTAAACTAAACCCTTACAGCAAGAAGTCATAGTAGCCGTTACGGACACCTTTAAACCCATGAAAGAACCCTGTGGGAAGGGTTCAAGCCCCTGGTATCAAGCCCCATAAGGCTTTGCTGACCCCTGTAAAGCCCTTATAAGGTTTGATTGAACCTTATTCTAACAGCTATTCTATTCATTAACCTGTTTATTGACCCTCAAACCCTACCTTAACCCCAAAGAACCTACCTCTTTCAGGATTTTTTCTCAGGAAACTAGGATAAGGAACCCTAAAAACGTAGGTTGTTCGGGGTCCAGGTACAGGTAAAATCCATACAGTAAACCGCATAGAAATTCGTTCGCGGAAACCCTGGAAAGCAAGTTGTTTTGGAGGAACCCTTGATCCAAATACCCTATATAACCCTTATCTACCCCTTATATAGTCTCATAAAGCCCCTATACAACCCCAAGGGTCCCTTTAAGGGTCCCTCCTTTAGTCCCTTGATGATGGGCCTTCTAAATCCTAAACCCCAAAGCCACAAACCCCTAAACCTTAAACCCTAAACCCTAAACCCTAAACCCTAAACCCTAAACCCCTAAACCCTAAACCCTAAACCGTTTGTTTGGGGGAAGAAATGTGTCCTCCAGGCCCCGCTGCGCCGCTGCAGGGCGGCCTCTGCCCCGGGTGCCTTTCAACGACTCCAAGTTGCGCCGTGGTCTGAAGTAGGTTTCAGGGTTTAGGGTTTTCAGGGTTTCAGGGTTTCAGGGCTTAGGGTTCAGGGTTACGGGGTTTCAGGGTTTCAGGGTTTCTGGGTTTCAGGGTTTAGGGTTTAGTATGGGGAGGCTTTGAGGGTTTGGGGTTTAGGGTTTCTATGCGGGTTGCTGTATAGGTTGTCTGGTCTGAAGTTTCTTTTGGGGGGGGGTTTGTAGGGATTTAGGGTTTAAGGGTTTAGGGTTTGGTGTTTTGAGGGTTACTTTTTCGGGCTTCCTTTTCAGGGTCTAGTCTGGTCTGAAGTAGGGGGGGCTTTGAGGGGTTTGGAGGGATTTAGGGTTTAGGGGTGCCAGGGTTCTGACAGTTGCGGCGTCGTCGGAAATATGGTGGCTTTATGGGTTCCTTCTTCGGGCTTCCTTCATGGATTTCTATAAGGGTTGCTATGAGGGTTCTAGTCTAGGGGCCCACCAAACTATGGGGCTCTAATTTCAGGGGTTTATTGGGTTTAAGTTTAAGGCCAAGCATTGGAAGAGATCGTAGCGTTTGGCGGTCAGGGCTTCAGGTAGAATTGTCCGATTCAGGGTCTGGGCTTCACGGTTCTGGGGCGTACTTTCGAAGTTTGGGTTTGGCATGGTTTAGCTTATTGAAGGTACCTTCCTCTTAGCATGTGCAAGAAGCATAAGATGTTTTTGGCTTGAGGCTTTTAAAGATCCCTATACCCTAACTCTTACAAGTTACTAGCTACCCTAAACCCTAAACCCTAAACCCTAAACCTTAAACCCCAAACCCTAACTCTTACAAGCTTTGATGGCTTCTGGCTGAGGCTTGAAATCTTGAGCCCCCGGCTTTACGGCCCAAAGCCAAAGACGTCACTGCTCCAGCCAGCTCTCCCAGATCCTGTGCCGCAAACCCTAACCCCGAAACCGCAAGGAGGGTTGAGGGGTTTAGGGTTTAGGAGTTTGGGTTTAGGGGTTTAGGGTTTAGGGGTTTAGGGTTTAGGGGTTTAGGGGTTTAGGGTTTAGGGTTTAGGGTAAACCCTAAACCCGAAACCGTAAGGACGCTGCTGCTCCAGCCTGCCCTCTCCGGAGAGTCCTGCACGTCGGTGGTGGTCTGCCTCTTGACTCGACACTTGCGGGTTTAGGGTTTTGGGTTTAGGGTTTTGGTTTTAGGGTTTAGGGTTTGGGTTTCAGGGTTTTGGGTTTAGGTTTTAGGGTTTGGGGTTTTAGGGTTTTGGTTTTAGGGTTTAGGGTTTAGGGAATCACTACCGGTACTCTTCCTTAGGGTTCACTAAGTCAATAGCAGCATCCGAAAACCCAAAGCCATAGTCCAACACTTGTTGAGGCCCAACTGTCCAAGGTTAGAAGCATGGGCCCCTAATATGGACCCTTTTAGGGGTTCCAGGAGCCCTTATAAGGGTACATATAGGGTATATAGTAGGCACAAAAGGGTCCCAGGGTAAAGGTCCCATACTAGGGGCCCATGGGTTCAACCGTAGGAACTGTCTTGAGCCTGAAGCTGATTGTAAAGCCGGAGCTTTGAAACCTCTGACAGCCGACTTAAGGAGGCCCAGGGGGACTTAGTAAGTAGGTTATGAGTAGAGTTATAAGTACCCTAAAAGGAGTTACCCCAAATTAAACCCGGGCCTCCAAGTAACCTTCTTGAAGCCTTTAACCAGGTCCCCTAGGATTTTGGTTTCAGGCTTGAGGGTTTAGGGATCAAGAGGATTCTGAAGCCACCTAACTATACCCCAAGCCAAAAGGCCCTAAACCCCTGAACCCCAGACGCTGAACTCTAAATTATAGGGAGCCCTTAAAGGGTAGCCCTTAAAGGAGCCCTGGCGACCTTTCTTTTTGCAGGCTGCGCTCCGGAGAATCCGCATGCCGAGGCCCCTGAGCTAATGGTTCAGGGCTTCGGCTTTGGGGTTGCGTATTTTTCTCTTTAGGGTTTAGGGTTTAGGTTTTTAGGTGCAGGGTTTCAAAAGTTGTGCTTCGAACTAGTATTGTTAAAATTCTGAAGGTGGTTCAGAGGCTAATCAGGATTCAACCGTAACTTTTTGCATTTGGCGCTCTGCGGCTTTAAGGATCGTGGGCATTCTAGGTTTCAGGGCGCATAGGGGTGGGCTTGGGGTTCAAGAGTTCAACCTTAATTAACCGGAAACCCCTTATGGATCCCTGCAATTGTAAGGCCGACAGCAGCCGCTAAGGATGTCTGGATAGCCCAAAGAGCCGTTCACCGTTCATAAAGCCCCCATCATCAAGCCCTTTGTTTCCATCCCATAAGGCCCCGTAAAGCTCATGAATCGCTTACAATATAACATAACCCTGAACCCTAAACCCGAAACCCCCAGACCCCTAAACCCTAAACCCCAAAACCCTACACCCTAAACCCTAAAACCCTAACCCTAAACCCCCCCATACCCTTCATATAACACTCTTCCATGTACATCCTTTCAAGACCCACCGAAAGCAGGAGCATATCAACAACCCGCAGGTCCCCAGACCGAGGCCCTAACCCTCCCCAAACTCGAAAAAAACACCCTCAATGCAAAAAAACCCAAAACGCTCAACCCCAAATCCTGGGCTTAGGGATTACTGTTTTGGGTTTAAAGGTTTTAGGGTTTGGGGCTGAGGGATTATTGTTTAGGTTTTGGGCTAAACCCTAAGCCCTAGACCCTAGCAAGATCATCCATTCGAGCCCCTCCCCGGGAACAGCCCCCTAAGCCCTAAACCCTAAACCCGAAACCCTAAACCGGAAACCCTAACAGGACCATCCCTTCGATCTGCTCCCCCCGAACAGCAGGAGACGGTGCAGAGCCTCCGCTTCGGGGAGCTTTGCTCGGCCGTGGAGCACGAGCGGCTTGGGACGCCGAAGGGGGTGGGAGAGGGGCTTTAAGGGCTTTTTTCAGGGCTCCTTGGCAAGCTACTAGTAATTAAACCCACCCCATCTATCAGCGTATGACCGTCAAAAGCTTATGTTTCGGTGCCCTTTCGGGTTTCGTCGTGTCGTTCCAGTTGTGATTCCAGTGATGGCTACAGTTGATATGCAGCTACTATTCCGTCTTCCCCTGTTCTTTGTTGGGGGTTGGGCCGCGGGGGATGGGGTTTTGAAAGATGGTGGTTTAGGCTTTAGGCGTCCTACGGTTGAAGGTTTCAGCGAGTTATGACGATGTTTCAGTGAGGGTGCACAGGCTTTATTTCCACTGTTCCTGTGGTGACTGTAGTCATCATCCTCGTTGGAATCTTCTGTGACTATCGCTTTTCTGATGGCGATTTAGATATCTATGCCGAGCACTTTTAAGATTTCGCTGCTGTTCCACGACTCCACGCGGCGTCAGCCCTTAAACCCAAAGATGCTGGTGCCTGAAACCGGCAAGCCCTACAAGCCACATGCAGCCCAAGTTTAGGAGTTAGTAAGTAAGAGCTGAGGTTTTCAAGTTTCGGGTCAGTGCTAGAGACGTCATAAACCCGAATCTACGAAGCGCCTTGAGGCGGTCCAAGGACACTTCCAAGGAGGACGGCGCTGCGGTCAAGGAGGCACGGGCTGCGCATGTAATGTAGAGGCCTAAATATTTACCAATATTATTTTGGGGATTCCTTATCATAAGTATAGTAGAATGGGCCCCAAAACCCTGTTCTAATTATTCAGGCCCCGATATTAGGATTGAGAACTCAAGCACCCGATGGCTTAGTGGTTTGAGTTTAGGATGTCTTGGGTTCTGGAAGCCCCAAACCCTGCAGCGAAGAAGTTCAACACCCTATGACCTCGATTGAGGCCCTAAACCCTCAAACCCTAAAACCTACAGAGTTCCGAACACCTGCTAAAGCCCTTAACGTAACTTAACTTAATTTAATTTACTTTAACCTAGCTTGGCTAAGCTTAACTTAACTTGACTTAACTTGACTTGACTTGACTTGACTTGACTTGACTTGACTTGACTTGACTTGACTTGACTTGACTTGACTTGACTTGACTTAACTAAACTTAACCCTTTACAGAAGCCCAATACTATTGGGGTGTCCGGATTTGTCTGTAGTTGTCCAAGGTTGTTTTTATTTGTCTTTATTTGCCTGGACTGTCGAACAAGCCCTGATGTTTCAAGCCCTGTGGTCGGAGACCCTCGCAAACCATCAGTGAAATAGGTCCCGAAAAGGAAAGCTTGCAGGAACCTAAAACCCTAAAGCCTTGTCGATTCGTTAAAGAAACCCCTGATTGATCCCCCAACGGAACCCTGGTAGACCCTTAGAGATCCCTTCAAGGATCCCACCTAGTAGCCCTATAGAACCCTTCAAGCCACATACCCTAAATCTCAAACCCTGTAGAACCCCGTAAGACCCTTAAAAGGGAACCCTTCTGTTGCTCTAAACCCTAGAGGAATCCCTCCAAATCCTAAACCCTGAACTTCCTTGAACCCTAAAGGAACCCTTAAAAGGGAGCCCTTCAATGTTGAACCCCCGAGCCCTTTTGTTGCAAAAGGCTTTAACCCTAAACCCTAAACTTAACCCTAAACCCTAAACCCTAAACCTTCAGCCTTAACTTAACCCTAAGCCTTAACCCTCAACCCTTAACTGAACCCTAAAGCCTAAACCCTAAACCCTAAACCTTCAGCCTTAAAGGATGCCTTGAAGGACCCCTTTCAAGGCTCCCTTAAAGGATCCCTAAACCCTTCACCCTAAACCCTTAACTAACCCCAAACCCTAACCCCTAAACCCTAAACCCTAAATCCTAAACCCTAAACCCTAAACCCTAAACCCTAACCCTAAACCCTAAACCCTAAACCCTAAACCTTAAAGGAGCCCTTTTGGTTGCTTCAGGCCTTGCTTCGCATCGACGTGGAGATCCGTGAGCTTGAGGCCGCCATCCGCGAGAAAGAGAGGCCATTCGAGGGGTTTAAGATTTGAAGGGCTCCCTTTTAAGGGTTCCTTTAAGGGAACCTTCAAGAACTTTAAGGATTCCTTTAGGGTTTGGGTGTTTCTAGGGTTTAGGGTTTATCGGGTTTATAAAGTTTAGGGTTTATAGGGTTTGAGGTTTAGGGCTTAGGGTTTCTAGGGTTTGGGGTTTAGGGTTTAGGGTGTATGGGGTTTAGGGTTTACGGTTTACGGGGTTTAGGGTTTGGGGCTTCTAGGGTTCATAGAACTTATAGGGTTTATAGGGTTTGGGGTTTACAGGGTTTAGGGCTGATAGGGTTTATGGGGTTTAGGGTTTATAGGGTTTAAGGTTTAGGGTTTGGGGTTTAGAGTTTGGGTTTTCTGTTGTTTAGGGTTTAGGGCTCAGGGTTACTTACAGGGTTCCTTTCAGGGAGGGCTTCTAGGGTTTAGGGTTTAGGGTATCGGTATAGGGTTTAGGGTTTTGGGGGGGGTTCATGATTTTGGGAGGTTTGGGGTTTCGGGTGTAGGAGCTTCGTGTTTCAGGGCTTTGAGGCTTCATGGTTTAGGGATGAGGCGTTAGTGTTTGGGGGGTTTTTAGGGCTTTAAGGTTGTAAGGTTCCTCCCTTAAGGGTCCCGAGTTTTTCAGGGATCTGGTCTTCGGAGGTTTGAGGGATCCTTTAAGGGTATACAAGAGATGCCACGGAGGGAATCGGGGCACGGGATTTTGGGAGTTTTTGGGCACGCGGGACTCGGGGATTAAGGGATTTTGGGGATTTGGGGGGGCTTTGAGGTTCCAGAACTTTTGGATCAAGAACCCTAAAACCTAAACCTAAACCCTGAAAGCCTTCAATCGACTGTTCCCCCACATGGGTAGTTTTCTAAATAAGGGTCCCTTTGTAGGTCCCAAGTATGGTACGGCACCCCTATTGAAAAGGACCCAACAAAAAGGGACCCTAGTTTAGAGAACTAGCCATATGTTTTTATTATAGTCTGCGTTGACGACTCGGTTTCAGGACGTGGCATAGGAGAACCTAGGAATAAGGCTTCAAGGGTTTTTGGATTTGGTAATTAAAATATAGAGCCTACATGAGTACCAATGTTACTGTTATGGTTCCTTATTATAAAAGTATAAAGGAGCCCAAAACCCTATTCCAATTATCAAGGCGCCTACGTTAGGGCGTGGGGCTTTTGAGTTGAGGCGTTTGGGATTTGAGATTTCGGGTTTGGGATCCCTACTGTAAACGCCAATCAGCCCAATGACACTTCGTAAACACACGGGAACAAGTGTTCAATCTTAAACCCTCAAACATAGTGTCGTGGTCCCCAGACCCTGAACCCTAGACCCTACTGAACTTCCTAAATCGGTAGTTCTCTAGATTAGCGTCCCTTTTAGGTCCCCAATTTAGTGCGACACTGATGAACAGGACCCCAAAAGGGACCCTAATTTAGAGAACTACCCAAATGCAAACTCAGATCCTCAATCTTTGACCCAGACCCTACTTGACTTCTAGTTAAGGTTTAGGGTTTAGGGAAACTCAAATCCTGAATCTTGGTTGGGTCACAGCCAGGTGGGAGTGGCGTGAGACCGTCCGCGTCGACGTCGTCGACGAGATGGAGTCCCACCTGAACCCTACCAAACCCCACTTTTTGTTTAGGGTTTAGGGTTTAGGGTTTAGGGTTTAGGGTCTAGTTTCTTTTGAGAGCAAACCCCAAAAAGCCTTTTTTGCCTAGGTTCTTATTAGAACAAACCCAAAAATCTGAAATTTCTAGGGACCCTACCTACCAAAATACTTCTCCCTAAACCCTAAACCCAACTAACCCTAAACCCAATTAACCCTGAACCCTAAACCCCACTAACCCTAAACCCTAAAGCCAACTAACCCTAAACCTTAAACCCAACAAACCCTAAACCCTAATCCCCACTAACCCTAAACCCTAAAGTCAACTAACCCTAAACCCTAAACCCAACAAACCCTAAACCCTAAACCCTGTAGGTGAGTTAAGGTAGCAGCATCTCGGAGCTTGGAAAGCTCTAACCCCCCACCGAAAATGCAAGCAGAACCCCCCTGAGCCCTGAACCCTCAAACCTACAGTAGGGGCCTTAAAAATTAGAATAGGGTTTTGGCGCCCAGTATACTATAATGATAATAAGGAGCCCCCTAAAGTACTATTGGTAATTATTTTAGGCCCCTACATTACATTCTAAAGCCCACCGGCCTTGAAGCTACGGTTCCAAGTCGTGGCGTGAGAAAGTCTTTGGATTCCCGGT
The DNA here is from genome assembly GCA_905221635.1 of Symbiodinium sp. CCMP2456. NCBI lineage: Eukaryota > Dinophyceae > Suessiales > Symbiodiniaceae > Symbiodinium > Symbiodinium sp. CCMP2456. Next base: position 75,481 of record CAJNDV010033630.1, on the reverse strand, counting down.
CTCTTTCGAGTCCCAAGGGCAAGAACCCGTCTCCATATCAGGGGGGGGAGGGGTGCGCGCGGAAACTCGGACGTGAGCACCCCAATAATAATAATAATAATAATAACAATAGCAATAATAACAATAATAATAATAGGGTTTAGGGATGAGGGCTAACACCCTCGCCTCCGGCGCTACCAGCCCTAAGGCCCTAAACCTTAAATCCTAAACCCAAACCCTAAACCCTACCACCCTGAACCCCTAAGTTTAGGGTTTAGGGCTTGGGGCATAGAGGACCCCTTTGAGCCCGAAGGCTCCACAGGGGTCTATAGGGCCTGCAGCCCCCAAGATTCGCGGAAGCAGAGGATGGCGACATGGTGGTCTGCAACGAAGAGGAAGAAATGGAGCTTGGCGGCCGAGGTGGCCTTGCGTGGTTTTACGGTTTCGGGTTTCGGGGTATAGGGTTTAGGGTTTAGGGGTTTCGGGGTATGCTGAAAATCAAGTTGAACCCTAAACCCTGAGCCCCTAAAACTCTAAACCACAGGAAACGCCATACGAAGATTCTGGGGGAAGGGTACCCCCCGTCCGACTACGGCAATAACTCGACTCTACTTGCTAAGTTTCCTTAAATCCTACCCCCTAAACCCTAAACCCTAAACCCTAAACCCTAAACCCCTAAACCCTAAACCCTAAACCCTAAATCCCCGGCCGCAAGCCTTCAACCTTGGACCTAAAGTAGATCCTGGACCCTTCAATTTAAAAACCCGGAGGCCCTAAACTGCGAATCTGATTTCGCCCCTTGAACACTAAATCGGGCCCTAAACTGCAAATCTGAGTTACCGCCTTGAACACTAAAACTGGATAAAGCCTCTAAATCCACCAGCTTTCGACGGAACTAAAACTGGATAGAGCCTCTGAATCCACTAACTTTCTAAGGGACGAAAACCGGAGAAAGCCTCTAAATCCACTAACCTTCTACGGGGATTACGGAGAGACCCGGTCTTAGCACAGGAGTTTGAAACTGTTTCGGCTAGGGACGCCATGGAGTTCCGACTTGGGGTCCTAAAGTACGGTTGATGATACAAATCCTGCAGTACCCACAATAAGGAATATACCATAATTCCCATAGCTTAGGGTCCTGAAGGTAATGCAGGATTTGTATCATCGGCAGTTTTAAGTAAAGACGCCATACGGGTGGTTCTCTAAATTAGGGTACCTTTTTGAGTCCTTGTTTTATTAGGGTGCCATACTATTTGCAGGGGCTAAAAGGGACTCTAATTTAGAGAACTACCCCTATTACGGACAGCTACCTACCATACACTCCCATACCCGATTTTGAATATTCAGGCTCCTCCACTGATGCTCTCCGCGCCCGGTAGTCATGACTCTGCACGAATTTGGGGTTTCAGTCGGGATTGGGTGCGTGCCTATATGGCTTCTTAAACCAAAATCCGAAGGTCTCTGTCTCAGTGTTAGGGTTTGCAGGATTTCGGGCTAAACCCTAAACCCTAAATCCTAAACCCTAAACCCTAAGCTAAGGGGTATATAGGGGGTTTAGGGTTTAGGGCAGACTTCTCATCTTTCTCGCGCCAGGTGCCGTCGAAATCAAGGCAGACGACGGCCGCTCGCAGAAGTGGCTTGATCCACAGATTTTAGGGTTTAGGGTTTAGGGTTTAGGGTTTGGGGTTTGGGGTTTAGGGTTTAGGGTTTAGGGGTTTATGGGTTTAGAGTTTAGGGTTTAGGGTGCCTTACCCAAAACTGTATTCACGCCCGAATCCATATATATCTGAACCCGAAATTGCAAAGCCGCAACCCTAAAGCAATGCTGAAGCCCCGAGCGCCTGAGCCTTATGCCCTATGCTTAGGCTATTCTGCCTAAACCCTAAGCCCTAAACCCTAAACCTTCAGAGTTCGGGGGGATAGAAGAGTTCAGTATTCCGGGCTCAGGGTATATGCTCTATCCAAACAGCCATGGCAGACCCCCGGGAGGATCTAGAAAGTAGGTCCTTTAATGGGGTTCCTATAAAGACCCCTTAGTAGTTAGGAGCCCAAATTAGGGGATTTACTTTGTAGATCCTTCCGCTGGTCTGGGATGGCAGGATGACGGAAGAACTGTACTTAGAGGCCCCAGGGGACTTAGTAAGTCGGTTATAAGTAGGGTTATAATTGGGGTAGCTCCATTTAGGGTACTTATAACTCCACTTATAACCTACTTACTAAGTCCCCTGACCCTAAGCCCCTAAACCCTAAACCCCTACACCCCTAAACCCTAAACCCTAAACCCTAACTATAGAACTAAGTCCCCTGGGCCTCCAAGTATGGAAACCTCAAATCCTCGAAGCCCGAAACCCCAAAGCCTAGGCATCCTGGAACCTGATAGGCCTTGATAGGGTTTAGGGTTTTAGGGTTTGGGGTTTAGGGTTTTGGGTTTGGGGTTTTTAAGGTGTAGGGTTTAGGGTTTAGGGTGTAAGGTTTAGGGTTTAGGGTTTAGGGTTTAGGGGTTTAGGGTTTAAGGTTTAGGGTTTAGGGTTTAGGGTTTTGGGGCGTTTAGGGTTTAGGGTTTTGGGGTACCTTCTTAGTTTTAAAACCCCCCGGCAACCCAAGCTAAGAGCCCACAACCCTAACAAAGCCCCCTTGCACTCCCCCTAACCGCAGAATCGTGCACTCCACGCAGAGCCCCCCCAACAAATCTGCGCGAGGAAGACGATGGAGCACAAGGTCTGGGGTCAGGTCCTTGTCGGCGCAGAGGCCGGTTGGGCGGGGCCTCAGGAATAGGACCAGAGTTCGGGGCATGTTATAGTGTGTACCTCGTGATAAAGAGACCGTCAAAGGGGGATATCTAGATGTTATAGTGTACTTCTCAAGATACTCTATAATGGGATGTCGTTCACAGCTATTTCGACCCATGCTGTTCTGGAAACTTCTGCTAATTATTCTTTAAGTCTATTTTTGTTATATGTATAGAAGCCTGAATCGAGTCATACTCTTATGTGAGGATTCCTTATACCTATACAAAAAATGTATCCCCCAAAACTCTGTTCTAATTATTCAGGCCGCTATATTATGGGGTATGTCGGACGGGTGCCGTGCGCACCTCCTGCGCTCCAAAGCCCTAGCGGCCCTACCCCCTGATCTCTTTGAGCCCTCAACCCTTCAGGGTGTAGGGTTCAGGGTATGAGGGTTCACGGTTTAGGGATTGAGGATTGAGGGTTCAGGGTATGAGGGTTCACGGTTTAGGGATTGAGGGTTGAGGGTTTAGGGTTGAGGGGTTGAGGGTTTAGGCTTGAGAATCGAAGTTTAAATCGCACATCCTAAACCCTGAAAAACAAAAGCCCTAACCTTCAACCTCACACGGTGAACCCCTCGTACACGCAGGACGAGAACGCCCGGCGCGATGAGCTCATTGCCACCAAAGCCAAACTCTTGGGCGAAGCATGAGGCACTCTGGTAATATAGGGGCCTTCATAATCACCTAGACAATTTTATTTTTTTGGGGGGTTCTTTACTCTAATCAAAGTATAGTATACCCCGAAACCCTCTTCTAATCATTAAGGCCGCTGGCGTCACCGGGGGAGCCTGCGGGCTGCTTCTCGGGTTTGTATGGCTACAAGGGGTTTAGGGTTTATAGGGTTTAGGGTAGGGTATTAGGGTGTTAGGTTTTAGGTTTTAGGGTATTGGGATTTAGCCCTAAGGCTCAAAATAGCCCAAGGCCTTATATAGTATGGCCTCTGGGCCCAAAAGCTGTAACATATGAGTCCTTAGAGCCTTCGGGTAGCCTTAGGACCTTTCGGTCAAACGCTTCGTGGCGTTTTCATTTTCAGGTGGTATCTGAAATTCGTTTTTTTTTGTATGTTTTCCAGGTGTTTTTATGTGTTGCCACAGATTTTACTTCCAGGAAAGTTATAGTTTGGATTTGTGGTTTGAGCATGCAGGATCTTAGCCTAGCCTCGGTTCTCCGATGCAGTTGGTGTAGGGTTGAGGTTTGGGGTTTTTTCAGTTCAGGATTTAGGACGCATTTTCGGTTCTTGGTGGAAGATGCACGTTCATTTCCACATAATGTGAAACTGAGCTACATACAAATTTAATATAAAGAGCACCTAAATCCTGATCCCGAGACCAAACCCTAGACCCTAAACCCTGAACCCTGAACCCTAAACCCTAAACCCTAAACCCAAGCCCTCAACCCCAAACCCAAACCCACACTGTACAAGCCTTAGACCCTTCCCTCCTAAACAACAGACCCCATAAACTATAGACGCCCCTTGAAACCTTAATCCCTAAACCCTTATCTTTTAAGTTGCCCCTTGGTCGTCTGAGTCAGACTCTGAACCTCAAACTCTTCGACCATTGTACTTCGAAATGCCCCTAATCCCCAGAACCCTAAACCCTTAGACTCAATATTAGCACTATTTGGGATTTAGGGTTTAGGGTTTAGGTTTAGGGTTTAGGGGTATGCTCTCCACCAGGTGTCGGCTTCGCGGTGCGATGCGCTCTCAACGATGGCCACGGGGCGATTCGCCAATCCCTCCTGGGAGCTCCGTAGATCCGTAGACTACTCCAAGGGTCGGCTTTAAGCTTACATCCATGCCAGGGCTTTCGGGGTTTACGGTTTTTAGGGTCGAGTTTATGTAGCAATATATATTTCTTGGGGCTCCTGATTCTAGATCTAGTCTGCTTTCATATATCTGACAACCCCCTATTCCTATTCTAAGGCCTGAGGGCCCTATGTTATGCTAGCCCAGAGCTTTTACACAGCCGGAACAGCTTCCTCGAACCCTGACGCTAACCTGCCAGTCTCTACGTAGCCTTAAGGCTCACTCCAGGCATCCAAGTCCCTAAATCAGTAGACCTTAGCCTTTAGAGCCTCTACCCCCAATCTTACAAACACCCTAAACCCTAAACCCAAAACCCCAAAAGCCTCAACCCTAAACCCTAGACCCCCGCAGCTAGGGCTCTGGAGCCCTTGAGACCTCAGACCGTTTCTCCAGGCTCACTAGGAGCTCCCCAATTCTGCCATGAATTCGCCATGCTTGCGAACTAGACAGCGCCGGGACTGGGAATAACACGGATCTACTTCAGGCATAGGAGGCGCTTTTCTCTCGTTTCACACCGTTTTTGGAGGGTCTCATGTTGGTCTTCGGAGGGTTGTTTGAAGGGTGCTACCAGGGGGTTTTGAGGGTCGTATCAGGGTTCAGGGTGCTGGATAGTTGGTTTGGTTGCGATAGCTACAGCTCAGAAGCCATTTTGCCCAGAGCCCGGCATAGAACTACCCAAAAACCGTCAAGTCTATTCCGAAACGAAGGGCTCCGACTCGACTTTGTCCCGGCACTGCTTCTGGCTGAACGGCTCCGAACCTGTGCACCGCAGCTGCGTGCAGAATCCCGCTGCCATAGGCTCACTGCTCTAGCGACGGGAAAGACCTCGGTTCTACAACGTTCAACCTTCAACCCTAAACCCTAAACCCTAGCTTAGGATCAATTGGGCTTAGGGTTTAGGGCTTAGGGCTTTCTTTGAGCCCTCAAAAGAAAATAAGCCCTAAACCCGAACCTGCAGCCCTAAGCCCAATTGATCCTAAGCAGTACCGTCCTGGAGCCTCCCAACATGTCGCTTCAGTTGGGTCCCCGGAAGCTCACACAGTCTAGAGGCCTTACAATAATTACCTATAACATCTTGAAGGATTCTTTCTTCTAGTTGCCGTATACTGGGCCCCAAAACCCTATTCTAATTATTAGGGACCCTGTTTTGATCTAGAGGCGTGCCAGCGCAGTCACGGCTCTTTGACTTACTTATGTAAGCCTATCACTGAAGTTGATAACTTTTGTCACGGTTTGCACGTGCTTAGGGCTGAAGAATCAACCTGCAACATAGTGGTCCCGAAGTCCGAAACATCCGCACGACGCCAACTCCAATAAGCTACGAAACCCTAAAACTTTAACCGAAGCAAAACCCTAAACCTTAAACCGCTTCAAGGAGCCAGTATTTAAAGACAAAACCGTTGCAGAACCCTTTTGGAAGGAGCCCTTGAAGGAACCCGTAAACCCCCCAAACCCCTAAACCCTAAGAGCGAGGGGGCTTTCCCTTGAGTGCGTAAAGCCGTTTGCCTTCGGGTCGAGGGCTGTTTCACCCGTTTCCCCAGCTCTGATCGGGGGAGACGGTCCCGGGCTGCGTGCAAGTTGCGGTCTAGAATTTAGGATTTAGAGTTTGGGTTTGGGTTTAGGGAGTTGAGTGCAGAGTTCAGGGCTTGGGGAGTTGGGTTTGTAGTGTAGGGTTAGGGAGTTGGGTTTTTGGGTTAGGGAGTTCAGTTTAGGGTTTAGGGGTTGGGTTTTCTCGAGGCTTGCACGTCCTTGCGGACCGCCTTAGCTTAGTCTGGGTTCTTGTTAAGGGATTTAATTTAAGTTACCATAACAAGGAAACCATATTATTTACTATAGATCCCTATTATGGTAACTTAAATTAAATCCCTTAACAAGAACCCAGTAGTGGAAGCTCCCTTGTACAGTCGGGGGCATTGCGCCATCGGCGCGCTTCCTTGGACTTGGGTCCCCTGGCCGGGGCACAGTGGAGGCTTAGTAGAGAGGTCGGGAAATCTAGTACTGCTCGGTTCAGGGTTTAGAGGGTTTAGGGTTTAGAGGGTTTAGGGTTTAGAGGGGTTAGAGGGTTTAGAGGGTTTAGAGGGTTTAGGGTTGAGAGTTTAGGGTTTGGGGCTTTAGGGGTCGGCAAACCATCTGGAATCGTCACCATCCTCATGGCCCCAAATCCCAGCAACCCCGTTGTTATTAAACTCTAAGCCCAACCCCAAATAATCCTTACTATAGTTTCTTTATATAAGTCCTGAAAAAGGTAGGTGCTTTGGGGTTAAGGTAAGCCCAACCCCCTCCCCAACCTGCCCTAGCCTTGTCCAACCCTCAAAACAGCCTTGGAACCCGAGAAAGGCTATACACAACCCGCAGAAAGCCTTAACATTAAACTAGTAATGCCGTAAAACACCGAACATCGCCGCAAAGAGCACCAACAACCTGTAAAACCATAAAAGCAGCCAGAAACACAAATCTTTAAACCTTAAGCCCAAAGCCGCAAACCCTACACCCCAAAACCTTGCAGACCAATCATAAATCCTTGCCAAAAAGGAACTTTAAAGATCAGACTTTTAAACCTTACAACGGAAAACCCTACACCCTTTCTCCTAAATGCTCACTTTCGCAGAACCCTTATAGACCCCTTTTTCAAGGACTCCTAAACCCTATAAACCCTAAACCGAACCTCCGGCGGAAGGAACCCTCAAATCCCCTATACCCCTAAACCCGAAACCTCCAGATCCCCAAACCCCTAGACCCTAAACCCCGAAACCCCCGAACCCCTAAATCCTAAACCTCTAAACCCTCTAAAGCACCCTGCCTGCTGCGCTCCGGTGAGCTCCGGCCAAGGGCTGGAGCACTGAGAAGCAGGGAAGGAAGGAAGGGTTCCGCTGTTCAATACATGTTGGGGTCAAGGGTTTTTGGGGTTCAGGGTTCAGGGCTTAGCGTTTGCGGTTTAGGGGGCAAGTGAAGCTCTTGGCGAGGGTGTACGGAGGCAAGCAACCCTAATCCCTAAACCCGTCTAAACCCTGAACCCTAAACGAGAAGCATAATAACTATATTAAATATAGGTGCCTATAGCATTACCAATCCTAGTCTCAGGGTTCGGTGTTGTAGTTATAGTTTAATATACCCCAGGAACCCTAAGGCCCCTATCTTGTAGAACCCATATAGTAGCCCGTATAGAACCCTTCAAGGAACCCTTTAAAGGAACCTATAGTCTAATATATCCCCCAAACCCCTTTTCTAAGTTCTAATCATTAAGGCTCCTAGCTTACAGAACCCTTATAGAACCCTTTAACATTTAAGGAGCCCTTAAAAGGACCCCCTCTGAAACCCAAAACCCTAAAACCTAAACCCTATACCCTAAACCCAATTTATTAAGGCCCCTATAGTGGCATCAGAGGGCTCTTCAGCCCTAGAGCCGAACGGGCGGGCGATCTTCTGAACTGCAAGTCATCGGAGTTTAGGGTTTAGGGTTTAGGGCTTGGGATTTCAGGGTTTAGGGTGTAGGAGTTTAGGGTTTAGGGTTTAGTTTAGGGTTTAGGAGTTTAGGGTTTCGGGTTTAGGGAGCTTTAGCTATGATTTCTTTAGCTATGATTTTGGCTCGGCTAGAGTTTGGGAGTGAGGAGTGTATGGAACTTTGGTGTTAGGGTTTTAGTGATCCCTGCCATTTGCGAGCAATTCAGGAATGCATGTGCGGATATCGGCGGGTCCTCTTGGGACTTGCCCATGATCCATGCTTGGACGGAGTCGGCGAAGCAAGGCTGCCTTGTATCTCGGTGTGAAGCTTAGGGAACCTTCTCCATTCGAGAGGCATTAGGGTTTAGGGTTTAGGGTTTTAGGGTTTACGGTCTTCCTTAGAGTCATGTTTGGGTTGCCTCGCTGTTGTTGAACCCTAAACATAATGGTTAACCACAGCATGGAACTACTACGGTTGATGGACAAAATCCTGCATGACCCTTATATACGTAAACTATGGGATTCATGGTACTATACTATATTTGGGCCATGCAGAATTTTGTTCATCAACAGTATGGCAGTGCGAGTCGTCAGGCGGAAAGATGAAGATGTTGGAAAGCCCAAGCCGTCCCTAAACCCTAAACCCCTAAACCCTAAACCCTAAACCCTAAACCCTAAACCCTAAACCCCTAAACCCCTAAACCCTAAACCCTTAACGGAGCAAGCACCAGCAATATCGCCTCTTCTGCTGGTCCCCAGATTTAGAAAGATACGGTTGATGACATAAATCCTGGATTAGCCATAGGAAGGAAAGGTCCACAGTATAGGGTCCTTTAAGGTAATGCCAGATTTATACCATCAACAGTAGTTATGGTCTTTCAGGCCTCCCTCTAACAACCTGATATTCATACTTACAGTAAACTTTGCAGGAAACCTTACAACCTAAAGCCCTATTCTAATGATTGAGGCGCTTATGTCAAATTCTACAGGGCCCTTTATGCAACCCCTCTGAAACGCTTAAGACCCTAAACCCGAACAGCCAAACCCGAAAGCCTAAACCCTAAACGTCATAGCATCCTACCCACAAAACCCTCATGCCTAAACCCGAAACCTCAGACTAGCCCCTCAAAGCCCCAGTCGCATCACTAAGGCACTTACTATAGGGGCCTTCATAATTGGCCACGTATAGTATTTCGGTGGTTCCTGATTAGAACATAGTATAATGGGCCCCAAAACCCTATTATAGCCTTAATGTAAGACCCTAAACCCTAACACCCTAACACCCTAACACCCTAAACCCCAAACCCCTAAACCCTCAACCCCTATACCCTTATCCCTGCTTCAGGAACCGTGGCCTTAGAAGTCACAAGGTCTAGGATCCATGTATAGAGCCCTATCAAAGACCCAGGGTTTCTCAATCAGGTATTCCTATATTCCTAAACCCTGAACCCTAAACCCTGAACCCTTAACCTTAAACCCTAAACCCTGAACCCTTAACCCTAAACCCTGAACGCTTACCCTTAAACCCTAAACCCTGAACCCTTAACCCTAAACCCTTATCGATCCCTTTAAACCGTTACTTCCCATAGAAGCCTACATTAGCAAGGGAGGGACCCTCGGCGTTACCTGCTTCGGGCCGCAACTACACAGTTGTAGGGTGTTTAGGATTTAGTCTTTTGTTTGAAGGGTTTTTGGGGGTTTGGGGTGTAGGATGTAGGCTTTTTTGTTTTTGATGTAGGGTCAAGCACTCCAAACCTCGCAAACACCGAAACCCTGAAGCCCCAAACAGCCTAAACCCTGAACCGTGCAAGTCGCCACAGAAACCTAGAAACCCTTTGTAAAACACTGTATGTAACACTTGACAGAACCGCTGTAACCCCTAAACCCTAGAACCCCTAGCAGATCCCTTTAAAGGGAACCATGAATTCCTATCTTCCTACAGAAGCCCTTATGGAACCCCTTAACAGAACCATTTAAAGAACCGTTGAAGGCCGGACTCTTTTTTTGGTGATGCTGGGTGCGTGTTTTGTTTGAATGGGGTGTCAGTTTAGGATTTAGGGTTGCGGGGTTTAGGGCCAGTTAGGGTTTGGGGTTTATCGGGTACTGCCCCCCATACTGTAACGGTCAAATTCAAGGTTCATGTACTATTCAGGGCACATATACCTGTTTATATTGAAAAAAGTATTCAAGTGTACCTGAGTGGGGGGCAGTATCCAAGGTGTCCAGGGTGTTTATGGCTTTTTGAAAAGGTGCTTACGGGGGCTACTTTGTAAGTTAGACAATCAGCCCTACCCCAAACCCTATAAACCCTCGCCGCTACACCTCAAACCCTCAACCCTAACCGGAAAGACCGAAGCCACTGAATTCAATCGTTCTAGAGACTCGACCCGAACCTGCTAGACCCTAAACCAAGCCTAAACTCGAAGCCCGCCCTCTCTGAAGGGACCCCTTGTATAATCTGTATAAGCACGGTCAGGAAAGTGCGGAAGCCCGAAACCCCAAACCTTAAACCCTAAACCTTAATCCTAACTCCCTAAACCCTAAACCCCAAACCCTAAACCCTTCAAGAAACCCTGAACACTTTCCGGTTCGCAGCATTTTTTGGGCTTCGAAGATCTCCCCGTGTGGACACAGAAGGCGATAAGCGAAGCGGTTAGTAGCCATGGCGCATGTGAAGGCCCATCATGGGCTTAGGGTTTAGGGGTTTGGGGCTTGGGGCTTTAGGGTTTTAGGGTTTAGGGTTTAGGCTTAGGGTTTAGGGTTCAGGGTTTAGGGTTTAGGGTTCAGGGTTCAGGGTTTTGGGGGTTTAGGGGTTTGGGCTTGGGGTTTAGGCTTTAGGGCTTCTGGCTACTAACGAGGGCTTTGGGAAACGGTCTAGGATTTTCTTATGGCTTAGGATGGTCCAAACCTTTGCGGGTGTAGAGGTGAAGCGCAGGTTTCAGGGTTTCTCGGCTGGCGGCCGGTTTTAGAAACGTGAATGTTTGTGTTTAGGGGTTTTCAGGTTTTGTAGGGTGTCAGTAGGATTTGTGCTACGGGGCTTTGGGTTAAGGCTTCATGCCTGAACCCCTTCTACCCTAATCCCTAAACCGTGGCCAAACTCTGCTTACCTGCTTGGTGTGTAGGAGGTCGTAGATCGGCTGGCATACCCTTAAACCCTAAACCCCTAAACCCTAAACCCCTAAACCCTAAACCGCTGAACCCCTAACCCCTAAACCCTGAACCCTGAACCCCAAACCCCTAAACCCTAAACCCCTAACCCCTAAACCCTAAACCCTGAACCCCAAACCCCTAAACCGGCTGCGAGTTTCAAGAGTCAGCACACTCCATCCTGAACATCAAACGTCTGTGCAGGTTCCGGGGTTTAGACTTTAGGTTTAAGGGTTTAGGGTTTAGGGTTTCCTTGCTATAATTCTGGTATTTAGACTTTAGGTTTAAGGGTTTAGGGTTTCTTTGCTATAATTCTGGTATTTAGACTTTAGGTTTAAGGGTTTAGGGTTTCCTTGCTATAATTCTGGTATGATGTTTTCCAGAACCCTATTCCAACTATAAAGGCCCCTACATTACCCAGGTCCATTAAGTTGAGGTATTTGGACCCCAAAGAACCTACCTGTTTGAGAATATGGTTTCGGTTTAATTCCTTAAAGAGGTAGGTTCTTAAGGGTCCAGGTAGGGCTTAGGGATGTTCAGGGCGTGCAGGAGTTGCAGGGTTCTAATGCGGTTTTACGGCTTTTGGGGCTTCGGGTTTAATTGTAGGGTTTATACCCCAAGCTGCCAGAAAGCTATTTTCTTGTGTGCACTTATACTAAACCCGAACTATAAGGACTTCATAGGGTTTGATAGGTTTATGTAGGAGGAGCCTTCGGTTTCCAGAAAGTCTCAAACGCCTTAGCGAAGCCATCACGGTTTAAGGCTTATCGGGTGACGGGTCTAGCTCAGGGTTTTACGGTTTGGGGTTTTGGGTTTCGGGTTTAGGCTTTGGGGTTTCGGGTTTAGGGTTTAGGGCAACAGGCATTCAACAACCCTGCAGACCGCATCGAAGCCCTTGAAGGAGCCTTTCGAGATAAGGAAGCTTTTGGAAATCCTTCAAGGAACTTTGTACAAACCTAAACACAGCCAGGCCCTCGGACTCTTCGTGCCCTAAACTCCCCGCTTTGAAGTCGTCCAAGGTACCCTTTAACGGACTGCCGAAAGGAACCACCTTACAGCAACCTTTACCTGAACCCTAAGCCCTAAACCCCTGAACTTTAAAGAAGCCCTGAAGGAGCTGTTAAGGAACCTTGAACCCCGCCCCCCCGAAGAAAACTCCAAACCCTAAACCCCTAAACCCCCAAACCCTAAACCTTCAAACCCTAAACCCTTCAAACTCTAAACCTTCAAACCCTAAACCCT
>CAJNDV010033630.1:44513-55029 GCA_905221635.1 Symbiodinium sp. CCMP2456 | reverse complement strand
ATTACCAGGAGGGTGGCACGATGCATCCGCCTGCAAGGACTTACCTCCGTCAGTCACGACCATGGCCAAATAATCAGAACCCTCTCCCAAGCGTCAGCAAGCACCGCTTTGCCTCTGGTAGGCCCTTGGGCCGAAAGCTAGCCCCTAAACCCTAAGCCCTGGACCCTAAACCCTAAACCCCAGACCCTAAACCCTAAACCCGAAACCCCAAACCCCAGACCCGAAACCCTAAACCCCAGACCCTAAACCCTAAACCCTAAACCCGAAACCCCAAACCCCAGACCCGAAACCCTAAACCCTAAACCCGAAACCCCAAACCCCAGACCCGAAACCCTAAACCCCTATCTTACCCATAAGGGCCCCTTTGTTGCAAGGCCTCTTTTGGTCCGCCTTCCTCAGACACGGAGGGCGAGGCCAGATGCAGCAGGGCTCCTTTTGTAAGGATTGTACCTTAAAACTGCCAAGCCCCGCTTTTTTGTAGGGTCTTATCATAAACCCCAATATGGAATTTATAGGGACCCTACAGAAAAAGTAGGTTTTGTGGTAGGTTAAGGAGGATCCTATTGTAAAGGGTTCTATAAGGGTTTTGAGGGTTGTAGGGTTCAGGGTTTTAAGTCGTTTTGGGGGGTTTGAGTAGGTGTTTGGGGGTTTCGGCTTCAGGGGCTTGAGGAGCTTAAAGCTTTGGGGTTTATGGTTTGATGGTTTGGGGTTTAGGGGTTTCGGGTTTCGGGGGTTTTAGGCTTGTGGTTTGTTGGTTTGGGGTTTAGGGGTTTTGGGTTTCGGGGGTTTTAGGCATTTCGGCGTCTAGGGTCTAGCAGCTTCAGGTTTCGGGGTTTAGGGGTCCGAGGGTTTAGCTTTAGGGCTTTTGGATTGAGGGGTTTACGGGTTTCGGGTTAACCTATAGTCTCCATTGTAGTTCCTTGTTGGTGTTACTTTTTGGGATCCCCGATATTGGAGACTATAGGTAGGGTTTAGGGTTGAGGCTTCAGGGAAGAGTTGGGGTTCAGGGCTTTGGGGGTTTTAGGATCCAATCGGCTTAGGGTTGTTTGGGGTATGGGCTTTGAGGGCCGAGTCTAGTGGCTTAATTAGAGGATTGCAAAGAGTATTTAATAATGAGGAACTGAAGTCTTGCATCCGTTGGTTCTTGACGTGGTTCATTGGGGTATTACAGGGGCATTACTACGAGGAGGGCACGGTGGCGTCGACGAAGGCGCCCTCCACGCGCCGCGGCACGCAGCACCGCGGCAAGAAAAAGGCTGCCAAGCGGTCCTCGCCGATGCCGGACCCAGGGCACGTCCCTTTGGGCGGCGGGAAGGGGCCAGGGCCAGGCCACCCAGACGATGAAAGAGGATCTCATCCTGAAGCGAGACGTGGCCTCTCAAACCGACAAGTCGGCCTTCACAGGCACGAGGCCAAAATAATTTCGGCGAAATTGTTGCTGTTGCACTTCACAGTTGAGCGAGCTTGACCCAGAACCGCACTTCCGGCAGCAGCGCGCTTGGTGGTTGGTTTGTCGGCCAGCAATTGGGCCCTCCTTCGTGTCTACAGCCCTTCCACAAGAGGGCGAGTCGTGCCTTTTCGTGAACCGGCTGCGGCATACGGGGCGGGGATGTGCCCGTGTGTGTTCGCGCGAAAGCATCTGTGTGCGTACGCTAAACCCTAAACTCTGAAACAACAAACCCTAAACCCTAAAGCCTTAAAACAACCCTAAACTCTGAACCCCAAACCCTGAACCCTAAAGCCTTAAAAAGCCCTAAACCCTAAACTCTGAACCCCAAACCCTAAAGCCTTAAACCGTGGCCGCGGCACCAGGCGCTGTATCGAGTTTGATAGGTCACCGAGCCTTTTGATGGACTCATGAGTTAGAGTATTGGGCTCATGTTTCTTGGGTTCAGGGGGCAAGGGTTTGGGAGTTAGGACCAGAAGGGTATAAATGCTAGGTCTAGGGTTTAGGCCCGCAGGGTTCGGATAAGCCCAGTTTCAACAAGACTCAAGGCTTGGAAGGGGTTTGGGTAGTACTCGAAAATAGGGTCCCTTTTTAGGTCCCCAATATAGTACGGCCCCCTTTATAAAAAGGACCCGAAAAGGAACCCTAATTCAGAGAACTACCCATTTCCTTCGCACCTGTACACATAACGTCACAACCAACATAGAACCTTCTTACAGCCCTGTGCAACCGGTGCGAAAGCAATTGAACATTTGTAACTCCACTATTAGCGAGACGAAACTTACAAAGCTACCATGAAGAATGTGCAAAGCCCTCCTCGACTCTTGCATAAAAACTGTCTAAAAGCCCTTCTAGCCCTCGACCTTAAACCAAGAGCCCTAAGCTTACTCTAGAGCCACTAAAGGAACTCCTAGACGGAACCACTGCACGAACGGAATCCAAGGAACCCTTAAGCAGAGCCTTAAATCCCTAAACCGTACACCCTCAACGCTTAACCCTAAACCCCCAACCCTAAACCCTAAACCCCAAACCCTAAACTTTAAACCCTAAAAAAAAACATTAAACCCTCAGCCCTAAACCCTAAAGCCCACACCCCAAACTTTAAACCCTCGACCCTAAACCCTAAAGCCCAAACCCTAAACTTTAAACCCTAAGCCCTAAACCCTGAACCCCCAAACCCCAAAACCCTAAACCCTAAACCCCTAAGCCCCCAAACCCTAAACTTTAAGCCCGAAGCCCTGAACCCCCCTAAGCAGAACCCTGTAGAGAAAGAAGGCGAAGGCCGAGAGCGTGGCCAGCACTTTTAACTACGAGGCCGGTTAAGGGTTGAGGGTAGAGGTTTTAGGGTTGAGGGTAAAGGGTTTTAGGGTTTAGGGTCGAGGGTTTAGGGTTTAGGGTTGAGGGTAGAGGTTTTAGAGTTGAGGGTTCAGGGTTTAGGGTTGAGGGTAGAGGTTTTAGGGTTTAGGGTTGAGGGTAGAGGTTTTAGGGTTGAGGGTTCAGGGTTTAGGGTTGAGGGTAGAGGTGTTAGGGTTGAGGGTTCAGGGGATTGGGTTTAGGGTTGAGGGTTCAGGGTTTAGGGTTCAGGGCCTCAGGTTTAGGGGAAAGGCGTCTAGGGGTTTGGGATAAAGGCTTTTGGATTCTTAGGGTTCAGGGTTTAGGGGCTGAGGGGTTGACGGTTTAGGGTTTAGGGATACGGGTTTAGGGTTCATTGGGGGCTGGGTTTGGGTGTTTTGCTTGACACTCTCAAGTGGGCACTAGTCTCAGTGTTCTCTTGGTGTTACAACCCTTGAACAGGAACCTTGGGCTGTAAGACTGCGCCAGGAGGGCGTAGGGGTCGGAATACTTGGTAGCGGTACCAATAATTCCGACCCTAAACCCTAAACCCTAAACCCTAAAACCTAAACCGTATATCTGTACTCTAGTTAACCGAGTTTTGAGGCTTAGGGCCGAAAGGTTTGGGGATGGAGAGTTTCGGGTAGGAAGCTGCATGTAGACCACGTATTCCAACACCTAACAATGTAGATCCGGGTCGGGGGCCTACGTTTCGCATGACTGGAACTACTAAGCTAACTTACCATCACTACTGCCTTAAATCCTTAACCCTAAATTTTGCCAAAAATCCATAAATCCTCAAATCCTAGACCATATAAGCCCTATAAGCCGTATCTATAATGAGCCAGTCCGTTTTTAATGAAAAGCCTTGAAACAAGCAGTACATTCGGGTTTAGGGTTTAAGGTTTAGGGTTCGACAGTGACTGAACCAAGCCTAAATGCCCTAAGAGCCATGTCAGGGCACCAAAAGCCCAGTGACCTTGCCACGCAGGTTTCCTCAAAGCGAAGGGCGTATAAATCCGTCAACTTCTAGAAGCCTCATTAGTTACTTATAAAATTTCTCAAGGTTCCTTATTCTAGTTATAGTATGATGGGCCCCAAAACCCTATTGAAATTATCAAGGCCCCCACATTATAGAGCCCTACGACGCCTTGTAACGCCCCCCATTTAAACGGCCCCCCCGAAACGTCGCGCTCCCAGGCGTTGAACTTGGACGTGCCCGTCGTCATCGTCTCTTCGGAGCGACATCGGGCATAACCCCAGCTTATCTTATTGGCTTTGCTTTGGGTGTTCTTCTTCAGGCTTCCCTAAACCCTAAACCCTAGACCCTAGACCCTAAACCCTAAACCCTGAACCCTAAACCCTAAACCCTAGACCCTAAACCCTAAACCCTAAACCCTGAACCCAAATTCGTCTAAAGCGGGTTTTGGGCGTCTCAGGCTCCTAGGATCTACAGGTGTCTTGACCTGAAGGCCTTTTGGGCTAAGGTTAAGCCATAAAAGCCGTAGGCTTTCCGGGTTGAGGCTTTGGGTTCTGAGTCCCCCGCAACCCGAACCCCTAAATCCTAAACCCTAAATCCTAAATCCAAAACCCTAAATCCTAAACCCTATAAACCCTATAAACCCTATAAGCCCTATAAACCCTATTGGCCCTAAACCAGGCTCGGGGGTTTAGGCCTTAATTCGGGTTCCTAAGCATGCTTTTGCAGGTCTTCATCGGACAAGGGGCTGTACTCTTAGAAGGGGCATGACTTGAGAATTTTGCAGCCTTAGGCCCCCACCTTGAAATCCTTCCTAAACCCTGAACCCTAAGTCCTTCCTAATCAGGCTTTTGGGATGTTCTTTTACATTTTGCCTCAATTAGGCTCAAGAGGATCTTATTTACGAGATTTTTTCTGCGGCTTCAACGGCCCAGCCTAGCGTCAAGAAACAGTTGAAGCCATTAGAAAGCCCCACGCAAACCTAAAAGCACCGTTATGAAACCAAGAAAACCCTAAACGAGCCGGTATAGCCCAGCAGAAGCTCCGAAATTCCGTTGACCCCTAAACCGTACGGTAGAACCCTAAGCCACAACCCAAACCCCAAACAGGTCCCCGTAGACGAAGCCTTATGGGTCCCTTTAAAAGGAAACCCTTAAAGCAGAGCCCCGTGCAGAAACCCACCACCCCCTGATTCAACATAGAACCCTGCAAGATCCCTTATAGTCACGACGCAGATTCCGTTATTAGAGGAGCCCTAAAAGCCTGAAATCCCAAACCCCCTAAATCCTAAATTTACCCTACACCCCAAGCCCTGAAAGCCGGAACCCCAAAGCCTGAAAGCCTGAACTCCCAAGCCTCCAACCCGGAGGCTTCATTTGTTCTAGTTTTATACGGAACCAGGTCCCAAAAGGCCATTTTCTGCACAGTCTACGGGACCCAATATCATAGTAGTATATGTATGTATGCATATGTATATATATATACACATACTATATATATATATATATATGGAGCCCCAACCCTAAACCCTCAA
This sequence comes from Symbiodinium sp. CCMP2456, assembly GCA_905221635.1. NCBI lineage: Eukaryota > Dinophyceae > Suessiales > Symbiodiniaceae > Symbiodinium > Symbiodinium sp. CCMP2456. The sequence continues at coordinate 49,737 of CAJNDV010033630.1, read as the reverse complement.
CGCCAAGCTCCCTGAAGGAGCTCCACCCGTGGTCCAAGAGCGGTGGTCTTGCAATCGTGGCAGCGCAGCCTCGGGGCAGCAGATGTGTTGTCTCACGGCTGGTCTAAACCCGAAGCCCTAAGCCCTATAAACCCTAAACCCTAAGCCCTAAACCCTAAACCCTAAGCCCCAAAGCCCTAAAGTTTAAGGCTTAGGGCTTTGGGTTTGTATGTTGAGCTTTTCAGGAATTGCGGCTTGGGGGTTTGGGGCTTTAGGCTTTACGGTGCTTGGTTTCTCATGTCGCTTGGGTGTGTCAGAGTTGTTGGGTTTTTGATTTTGGTGGGACTTTCTGGGTTCAGGGTTTAGGGCTCAGGGTTGTTTGGGTTTAGGCATGGATTAGGACTTCATAGTTTCGGGAGCAGTCTTTCCTGGATGTTTGTCGTCGGTTCAAGCAACATCTTCTTGGACCTAGCTGTTGAAAGGGTGCTGTCAGGGTGTAGCGTTTCGGGCTGTAGGTTTTCGCATGTGGGTTCTGGAGCAGTAGGCTTGTTTTGTCCCTGTTGAGTTCCTTATCGGGGCCATTGTGCACCATGATTTTGGGCCTTTGGTCTTCTTGGCTGCTTAGGGTTTAGGGTTTAGGGTTTAGGGTTTAGGGTTTAGGGTTTAGGGTGTAGGGTTTGGGTTTAGGGTGAGGAGTATACTTGTAGAGCGCAGAAAACCGTGGAGTTGTTGGCTTTTGTGTCCAATGGATCCAGCTGCCTTGAGGTATGCGTACAACTTTGCCGTGAGGGGCCACCGCCACTTGGACGATAGTTGCTTTGGATCTTAAATCCTAAACCCTAGAGCCTAAAGCCCGAAACCCTCAACCCCTAAACCCCTAAACCCCTAAACCCTAAACCCCTCAACCCCTAGCTTAGCATCAGGGCTTCACTCTTCAGGGTTTTTTCGCTGGAGGGCTTGGCGTTTCGGGCTCAGGGCCTTCAGGTTTTGGCTCTTGGGTAGTTCTCTAAAATAGTGTCCCTCTTTGGGTCCCCAATATGGTACGGCACCCTTATAGAAAGGACACCAAAAGGGACCCTAATTGTAGAGAACTATCCTTCTGGGGTTTTCGGGCGGGGACCGCTTTGGGCAAAGTCTGGACGCGAAGTCCGAATAGAGGGGGCCTCAGTCATTAGAATAGGGTTTAGGGTTTAGGGAATAGGGTTTGGGATATATTATATGAGAATGAAAATAAGGAGCCACCAGGCCTGAATAATTACCTCTACTAGTTCGGGGGGCTTCTGATTATAATTATAGTATGTTGTACCGAGGCCCCTACATTAATGCTTCGAGCCGGCTTGTTTTGGTGGAGGAGTCTTTTCAAGGACTTGCTAGTTCTAGAATTAGGGTCCCTTTTCGGGTCCTTTTGAGGGTGCCGTACTATATTGGGGACCCTAAAAGGGACCCTAATTTCTCGATCTACCTACTTATCGGTATTTACCCCAACCCCTAAACCCTAAACCGACACCCCTGGACCCTAAAGGACATTTGGGGTTTAAGCTTCCATTCTTTCCATTTCCGGTGACCGGGACTTAGGGGGGGGTTCTGAAAATGGTGCCCCGCGAGTGTGGGCGAGCCTTGGAGCGGATACGGCTTCGTGGTTTAGGTTGGTTGCATGGCTCAGGGTTTAGGGTTTAGGTTAGGATTTAGGGTTTAGGGTTTAGGGTAGAGGGTAGTTTAGGGTTTAGGGTTCCTAAGTCGCATTTTGCGAGGGGTTTCTTTGTCTCTGCTTTCAGTGGAATTCATGAACGGGTCCTAAGTCATCTTCTACACGGGTTTGTTTCTAGTTTACGATGAATTCAGGAACGGATCTTGAAACACATTGCATATAGACATGGATGCCTTCATAATTCTAGGTACTGTACTTGGGTAAGCAAGAGGTTTGGAGAAATTTTTGCACCCCGAAAAGCCACCCCACAACACTGGAAATCAGGGTGAACCCTAAACCTAAACCCTAAACCCCACTGCACCCTTTAACCCCAAGCCCGAACGAACCCAGCTTCAGGTGTCCCAAATCCCAAATCTCTGAGGGTTTAGGGTTTAGGATCTCGCAGGGACTTGAAGAGGATAAGAAATATGGATTTATTTGGTTTATGTCTTTCTATGGTAGCGGTTACCAAGTCTGCAGAACGACTAGTACGGGTTGTGCGATGGTTTCCATGCATCAAGTTCTAGCTGACAAGCTGCAGTCAAGGAACGATGGCTATCGCGCCAATGTACGACACCTACGAGGCCACGCCCAGTTGCCAGGTAATCTAGGGGCCGTAACAAGTACTGCTCTTTCCGCTTATGGGTGCAGGATTGCTTCAGGGCCTCTAGTTTTCGGGTCTGATTACCGAAACCCAAACCCCGAAGCACTATACCCTCATAGCGGTTGGGGTTTAGGGTTCGGGGTTCAGGGTTCAGGGTTGGCGTGTAGGCTTGCCCTGTCTTTTAAAGTTGTCCTTGAGCCCAATGAGGCCCTCAGCATCACGGATTCAACGACGTAGACCCTGGAACAAACCTTTTCTGAATTCTATGGTTCGGACCCTAATCTGCAGTTAATCTCAGGTTAAGAAAGGTTCTACATTCCTCGGGTCTAAGCACGTTCCGTTCAGGGATCCTTCTGCTAGCAGACACTTCCTCCTTCGATAGATCCTAGCAATCCCAGCTAGTCCTAGTAAACCCGTCTGGATCGGGGTATAGGCGATCAGGCCCGAAATCCACAACAGAACAACCCCTCGATGCTGAGCCCTGATCGCGTTAAACGTCGTGAAGTTCTAACTATGAAAATGCAACCCTTACCCTGCGATACACCTCAAACTTTACCACCCTACAGCCTAAACCCTAAACCCACATCTTAAAATGTCACGCCCCTTAGAATTCAGGGTGCCTTCTACCAGTGCACGAAGAGCTTTGAGCTCTTTGGAGGGACGCACGAGGCTTTCCGGTGGCTGTCTTATGGCTCGCATACCGCCCCCTCTCGATTACAGTTGCCCTAAACCCTAAACCCTAAACCCTAAACCCTAAACCCTAAACCCTAAACCCTATGTCAGACATATTATAAGGGCCAGGAAGGCCCTTAGTAGTACTGTTGTTGGGCCTTACGAGCCCGATGTCCTCAGGTATACTTATAGGCCTTATGAAGGGTTTAGGGTTTAGGGTTTGGGGTTTAGGGTTTGGGGTTTAGGGTTCAGGGTTTGTAGCATAGTAGGGTTCAGGGTTTGTTTTTTGCTTTTGTCGGGTTCCGGGTTTGGAGGTTCAGGGTGTCTGTGTTAAGCAGATGGAGCCGTGGCGGTTTCGAGATCCTTGGGGTTCAGGGTTTGTGGTTTAGATTTTTGGTTTACGGTTTTAGGCTTGTTTGGGTTTAGGGTTTAGATTTTAGGTTTGTTTGGGTTTAGGGTTTAGATTTTTGCTTTACGGTTTAGGGGTTAGTTAGATTTTAGGGCTTTAGGGTTGAGGGTTCTAGGCTGTTGGGTTGCACCTGAATCGTTAAACCCGGATGCTCGAAACTCGGAAGCTTTGAGCCGTAAGCCAAAAGTAGACTGCTGTAGAAGTTCCTCTAAACCCGGGACCGTAGCTGCACTAAAGTGATGGAGTGTGCGAATGTATTGTACCGCCGGAACGTCGGAATGGACTTCTTTTGTTGCGGGGGAGGGGGCTGGTCCTGCAAATAAGCGTGCAAAAAGATAGTTCGCTGAATCAGGGTCCCTTCTGGGGTCCTTTTATCAGGGCGCCGTACTGTATCGGGGGACTTAAAAAGGGACCTTAAGAGACGTTTGTGGGTGGAGGCTCCTCGGCCCCTAAGGCTTCGGGTTTGAAGCTTTGGAGATATTTACTCAAGGTTTAGGATGTAGGGTCTAGGATTTAGAATTTAGGGTTTACGATTTGGGGGTTTACGATTCAGGGTTTAGGGTTTAGGTCAGGACATTAAGGCCCGTCGGTTTAGCGGTTAGAACAGCAGCAAGAGGTGTATCTTGTATTTACGCTGCTGGGGCTTTAGGGCTTGAGTTAAGGGCATTGCTGAACTACGGTTGATGATATGTATCCTGCATTACCCATAGTAAGGAATAGACCATCATTCCCATAGTAGTTTGGGGCCCTTAAAGGTAATCACACCCTAAACCCCAAACCGTACCATACTTCCCATGGTTTAGGGTCCTCAAGGTAATGCAGGATTTATATCATCAACAGTACCCCAGCTCGAAACTTGTTTGTTGAACTGAGCCTTGAACCGTAAACCCAACGAAAAGCCTCGAGCCAGAAAGCACCTTCGCAAAGGAGCCAACCGAACTTAACCTAGGAGTCAAGCAGCACAGTCTCTAAACCTTGAACTCAAAACAAGCATATATGATAGTGGAAGTGTTGTTGTTACGTATGCAGACGTCATCCTATGAATGGTCTTGCCCCGGATCGTAATAATCAGAATCAAAATAGCAAGAATCCAAGTGTAAAGTACGGTGCAGCAATCATCAGCCAGCTATATGCTATAACCACCATTAGTAATCGTCTTCCATAATCCACAACAAACCATGGTCATCTTATGTACGAACGTAAACCTTGGCGAATCACCTTTGATGGAGCCGTTTGAGTGTTTAGGGATGCAGGTGAGGCGAAGTTATTGGGACCAGGTCCCCAAAACCTAAAAGCTGAACCCTGCTGGAACCCCAGACCCGATTCCCTGAGCCCCAAACCCTGAACGAAACCCTGAGCCCCAAACCCTGAACGAAATCCTGAACCCAAGAACCCTGAACGAAACCCGGGACCCAAGAACGCTGAACGAAGCGCGGAACCCTGAAACCCAACTCTCCGAACCCTCAGCCGCCAGGTGCGATACTTCCACCACTTCCAAGACTATGGTAACGGACCCTTCGATCGGTCTCATGTGGGCTTTGAGGTCTTATAGGGTCTAGAGGGTTTATGGTGTATAGTCTCCTGACGCCTTTTTGGGGTATTATCATAACCCTTATATGACCTTAAAGGTTAACTGTCAGTTCTCCCTAGGATACTGGGCAAGTAAACAAGTCTTAGGAGGGCATTCTAAATTCTAGGGTTTGGGGTTTAGAGTTTTTGTCTCCTGAAGGCTCCTAGGGGGCTTAGAAACCCTACACCCTGAACCCAGCCTTAGGGTTTAGGGCGCACTGAGGGTTTAGGTTTGATGTTGTAGGCTTTCCTGAGGATCTGACAGGTTTCTCCAAGAGCTTGATTTAGGGTTCAGGGTTTAGGG
>CAJNDV010033630.1:34081-44090 GCA_905221635.1 Symbiodinium sp. CCMP2456 | reverse complement strand
TGTTCCTTGCCTTCCGCCTGACTGGTTTAGCGTGTCACACGCTAGACCAGTCAGGCGGAAGGCAAGGAACACCCTAAACCCTGAACCCTAAACCCCACAAACCCTAGCAGACTCCAGCACAAGCTTGAAGCATTGAAAGCCTCAAAGCTGAAGCCAAACGCCCGCGAGCTGTCTGGGCCGAAGATGTGGAGAGGGCAACAGTCGTAGTGAAACCCTAAACCCTAAACCCGAGATAGATACATGGGTGGTTGTCAAAATTATGGTCCTTTTTTGTGTCCTTATTATAATATGGCACCTATTATTTAGGGTACCCCAAAAGGGACCATAATTTTGACAACTACCCACATGAAGAAAGCAGCTAAGCAGTCGACACTGTAGGTTGCAGGTAAAGCTGAACTCTGACCCTAAACCCTAAACCCTTAGTCCCAAAGCCCTGGCACGCGAAACGTCCCTAAGCCTAAACGCAACCCTCAACCAAAGCTTGTTACAGAGGGTTTATAGGGTTTAGGGCTTAGGGCAGACCGACTTCTCAAACCTTCTGGGAGTCTTCTGCATCCAAATGAAGCCCGCTGGCCCTGTCCGTGTACTTATAGGGTATATACTTCGGCCTCAAAGGGGTCCTAAACAGGGTACTTTAATACCTAAGTATATTGGTAGTTCTCTAAGTTAGGATCCCTTTCAGGTTCCCAAAATAGTACGGCACCCTCATCAAAAAGGGCCCTTTTAAAAGGGACCCTAATTTAGACAATACCCCATTACCACATGAGGCACATTTCGCCATAGTCTAGGACTAGGACATCTTCAGGTGGGTAGTCACCGTTATAGGAGCCTTATAGACGGTCTATATACCTTATAGAAGCCCTATATACCCTAAACTCCCCACCTGTAGTTTCCTTGAACAACCCTAAACCCTAAACCCTCACCCCTAAACCCCTAAATCCTTAAAGCCCTAAAGCCCTAAACCCTAAACCCTAAACCCTAAACCCTAATCTCCTAAACCCTAAACTCCCCACCTGTAGTTTCCTTTTCCATAGGGTCTGAAGACCCTAAACCCTAAACCCTAAACCCTAAACCCTAAACCCTAAAGACCTGATCGCAGAGCGAGGAAAAGGCGCCGACTACGTCTTCATTGATCACCCCTCTTTCCACAGGTGGGGTTTTCAAAGTGCAGGGCTTCTTGGGGGGTAGTTTAGGGTGTAGGGTTTAGGGTTTAGGGTTTAGGGTGTAGGGTAGGGTTTAGGGTTTAGGGTTCTTGGGGGTAGGATCTGGGGCCTGCAGGTGTTTATTCTAGGCGTGAGGATCAGAACTCATGGTTTGTGTTATAAGGGTATATCAGCAGTTATGCTTGCCACCACCCTTTGGTTATGCAGTGGACTTGGTTGACCAGCTAGTAACTAGTAGGTCACACGCTTTCCTCTCCCTGTTGTCCAGGCCAGGTGGCCTGTACCACAACACCTCGGACAACCAGGTGCCGAGATCTTGCGCGCCTTTTTGCTCTTGGGGCCTAAACCCTGAACAAGAAACGGGGATCCTCCTACATTCATGGGGACATAGCACAAGCTGCACGCTAAACCCTAAACCCTCCAAACTCCACCCAACCCGACGAAGCCCAAACCCTACAGAACCCCAAAGGCACGAGGAAGCCAAGCTTTAGGGTTAAGGATTTAGAGTTAAGGGTTATAGGGTTTAGGGTTTAGCATCATGCTCTGTACTTTGCCGACTGACTAATGAGTAGCCATGCTTCTTGCTTCGGAGATGCAGAAGCCCTGTAAACACTCCAACCTAATGCGCTCATTACAGTAAGGGCCCCTTTCTGATTTGGGTAGTTCTCTAAATCATGGTCCCTTTTGGGATCCTTTTTGTAAGGGTGCCGTACTATATCCGGGACCCAAAAGGGGACCCTAATTTAGAGAACTACCCATATGGAGGGATCCTCCAGCCCGGGCTTCTCGTCCAGGGCGGAATAGCACAGCAAGGAGTAAGGCTTTGAAGCACGGTAGTGTCTTTATAAGAAGTTTCGGCAAAACAAGGCAAGACCGTCACAAGCATGGCCACAGTCATTCGCAAATAACCCCGATCCTACATCAAACATGATGATCATCCTAAACCCTAAACCCGAAACGCCTAAACCCCGAAACGATTCTCGCTAATGCTTCCCTGCGAGGAGTATGCGGATAACCTCTTCCGCTTCGCACTCTTCTCGCTTGCCGCTCTGGAGGTGGCCTCCTAAACCCTACCTGGACCCCAAATATGCTACCGTTTAGGGGTGTAGGGCTTATAGGGTTTAGGGGGTTCCTTGTTATGATTTCGATTTATAGGCCCTTACCAAAAATGGGTATTTGGGGGGTAGGGTAAACTCTAAACCCTGAAACCCTGAACTCTGAAACCCAGAAGCCCTAAGCCATTGCAGATCCCTTGAAGATCCCGTCTAGACTCCTTTCAGTAACCCTTACACCTCGAACTGTACAAGCCCAGAATCCCCTGTATAGCCCGAATAGAGCCGTAGACCTAAACTCGAAAAGGCAGAACTCCAATACCCGAAAGCTTTTTGGTACCTTCATACAACCCTTCAAGAAACCCTTGAAGGAGCCCTAAACCCCGCACCCTCCTCCAAATACCCGAAACCATAAACCCCGAAAGAACGCTTATAGCTCCCCTCCCACAGGAACTCTCACGGGACTCAAAGGCACGCAAAGCCTAAACCCTAAACCTACACCTAAATCCTTGAAGCAACCTCAAGATCCTGTATAGGACCCCTACACGACCCTATGCATCCCTTAACTTAGGGGCTGAGTAGGTAACCTTTAACCTTTTGGGGCTTATATAATCCTACTTTAATTCAAAGGGTTAACCTTTTTGGGGCTAGGGTACTCAGCCCCTAAGTTAAAGGAGCCCTTTCATGCAACCTTCAGAGCCCAGGTGCCCGTTTCCATCGATCTGGGCGGCACGCCGCGCTATGGCGGCCGAGCGCCGTGCCCAGAGACTGGGGGTTCCTTAGGGGGGGGGTTTGGGGTGTAGGGTTTAGGGTTTAGGGTTTAGGGAAAGTTTAGGGTTTAAGGTATAGGGTTTAGGGAAAGTTTAGGTTTTAAGGTATAGGGTTCAGGGTTTAGGGTTTAGGGTTTAGTGTTTATCCCAAGGGAAATAGTAAGTAGATTATAGGTAGAGTTATAGGTACCTTAAATGGAGTTACGCCAATTATAACCCACTTATAACCGACTTGCTAAGTTCCTTGGGCCTCTAAGTGGGGGGGGTCCTTTAGGGCTCTGGGCTTTAGGCCTTTGAGGGCTCCGAGCGCGTAAAAACCCCTTTAGTCGAGAAATCTCCTTAAATCCTACGGTGATACTGTTGATGGACAAAATTCTGCATGACCCAAATATACCATAAATCCCATAGTTTAGGTATATAAGGTCATGCAGGATTTTGTCCATCAACCGTATTATAAGGCCCCTAGAACTTTGACTTTTTAGTCCCTGTCACGGATCCAAAAAGGGCTCCTTTAAGGCTTTAGGTGTTAGGGGTTCTGGGGCTTTGGGGTTCAGAGCTGCAGTTTGGGGCTCCTAGGCTCCTTTAAGGGTTGCTTAAGGAGTTTAGGGTTTAGGGTTTAGGGTTGCTTTACGGGATCTGGAAAGAAGGGTTTAGGGTGTAAAGTTTAGGGTTTGGGGTTCAGGGTTTGGGGTTTAGGGTTTTGGGCAGTCGGGTTTAGAGCCGCGGTCTTGGGTGGGGTGGACCATTAAGGTTCTGTAAGGGTTTGGGATTTTAGGCGTTAGATACGGTTGATGATATCAATCCTGCATTACCCAGAATATTAGGAACATACCATAATTCCCATAGTTTAGGGTCCTGAAGGTAATGCAGGATTCATATCATCAACAGTGGGGGTTGGTTTTCTGAGAGCTGCACTTGGAGATTTTATCATCCTTTACGGGCTCCTTTCAGGGTTGCTTAAAGGGTTCTCGTCCCAAGCTTTCCTTTAAGGGTTCTGTAGGGGGTTCAGGGTGTATCGGGTTTAGGGTTAGTTGGTTTACAGGCTCATTGGGTTTAGGATTGATTGAGTTAGGGGTTTCGTTCAGTTGGTTCAGGGTTACTTGGGTTTAGGACTCAGGTTTAATTGGGTTTGGTGTTCACGGTTGAGGGTCATTGGGTTTTAGGCTTGCGGCTGATTGGGTTCGTGGGGTGAGGGGTTTACGGTAATGGGCCGCGGGGTCTGGTGTTAATTGGGTTCAAGCTTCAGGGTTAGTATGGGCTTAGCGTTAGGTATGAAGTTTAGGATTACTTGGGTGTCGGTTTTCTTTTGTCGAGGTGTCAGGGTTCAGGCTTTAACTAAACTTGATCATACTATTCTGAGCTGCGAAGCTTTGGTCTTGAAGCTAGGGTCTTGCTGTGGTAACGATTGGGTTGCCCCTAAGCCCTAAACCCTAAACCGAAGGGGGGGGTTAGGGGGTTTAGGGTCTTCGGGTTTAGGACGATTGGGACTTGTGACTGCAAGTTATGAGGTTCGGTGCTGTTTGGACTTGTCGGTTACCCGGCCGGGCAGCAGTTCGGGTTCAACAAATCGCAACTGTGGGCTTGCACTCCTCCTAAAAACCTTTATAGATCCCCTTAAGGAACCCCCAAAAGGGACCCTTATTTAAAGAACTACCTGTATACTACCCTCAACCCTAAACCCAAAACCCTAAACCCTAAACCCTAAACCCTAATTTAGAGAACTACCCATATAGATCCATTTAAGGAACCCCAAAAGGGACTCTAATTCAGAGAACTACCCTATATACTAGACCGTCAACCCCGGTCTCCACGGTGAGGTGATGTTCATCGCCAACGACTGGCAGACAGGTGTGCCGGAAGTTCGGAGGGCAGCCAAGAACCCAAAGGGTCCAAAGGACCCAATAATCAGGTACTTAGGTTTCGGATAGTAGTTATGTAGGTTACTATTTGGGAGAGTATATGATTATTAGGTACTTGGACCCTTAGGGAGAAGTGGGGTTCAGGGGTTTAGGGTCACTTTGGGGTCTATAGGGTTTGGGTGTTTAGGCTTAGGATCTAGGTTTGAAGGGTTTAGGGGTTTAGGGTTAAGGTTTAGGGTTTAGAGGTTTAGGGGTTTGGGGGTGTAGCGTTTAGGGTGTTGATGCTGCTGTAGTTCCTGAGGCAGTGTGAAGTTCGCCCTAAACCCTAAACCCTAAACCCCAAACCCCAAACCCTAAACCCTAAACTCCAAGCCCTAAACAATAAACCCCAAACCCTAAACCCAAAACCCTAAACCCAAACGGTGAAGGAGATCATGCAGCTTAGGCATAGTATAGGGGCCAAACAATATTTACCAATACTATGTTGAGGGGTTTCTGGTTATAAATATAGTATCATGGGCCACAAAACCCTATTCTAATCATTAAGGTCCCTATCTTCTAGAACCCATATAGTAGCCCATTATGAGCCCTTTAAGGAGCCCTTTAAAGGAACCCTATGAAACCCTATTCTGGTCCCTATACTAGACGCCCTTAGGCCCTGAACCCCAGATGCCAGAATCTTAAGCCCCGAAAAGCAAACCCCAAATCCTCAACCCTGAAACCCTAAACCCCAAACCCTAAACCCTAAACCCTAACCCTCAATCCTGGACCCTACACCCTAAACCCTCAACCCTGAACCCTAAACCCTTCCACCCTAAAGCATAAAACCCGAAGTCCCTTACCCCCGCTAAGCGTCCCTTGCTTTGGCCGGCGAGCTCCACACCCAAAGCCTCTTGTGCCCTCCGTCACCTACGAAAACTTACTTCCTGTTATAAACCTACCATGATGTATGGAAGGTTCAAGGTTGAGGGTTTAGGGATTCCTCTTCTTGTTATAAACTTACTATGATGTATGGAAGGTTAAGGGTTCAGGGTTTAGGGATTTATAGGGACCATGCAAAAAAACAGTTTCTGGTTTGTGACGGGCTCTAAAACAGGGTTCTATAAGGGGCTGATAGGGATTTAGCGAGGTACTACAAGTTCACGGTTCTTGGACTTGAAATAGTAGGTTTGTAGTAGGTTAGTATCTGGAGAGCATATGATTATTCGTCATTTTGGACCCGTAGTGGGGTAACATAGAAGGCTGTGACAGGACTCCGCAGGGTATCCTACCATTAGTTTGCTATAATGTATCTTCAGATGCTTAAGGCCTTTCGAAAAAGGTTGTTAACAACCTTCGTAATGCCCCAGAAGACATTATTGTTCCTAAACCCTAAACCCTAAACCCTATAAACCCTAAATCCTTATTATTGTTCCTAAGCCCTAAACCCTAAACTAGTAGGGCGATGGGACCAAAGCTTGAAAGCCCTGCCGGAAGCCAGTCAAGTTGAAGGCTGCAGAGCTCTACCTACGAGAGCCTACGCTTTCAGTTAGGGTCCTCATAAATGCCATTAGGGTTTAGGGTTTAGGGTTTAGGGTTTAGGGTTTAGGGGGGCAATAAGAGCCTACAAACAAGTAGGTGTTGGTCGGCTTAAAGGCTTCGATCAACAGTCTCCCAGAAGGGGTTTGGTAGTTTTTTGATGAGGGGAGGCCGGCAGGGTGCCTTAATTCTAGATGTCCTTCTCATAGGTGTCCCTTTCTCCTTCTGTTAGTCCTTTGAACTTTTGTTTCGTCCCTAGACCCTAAACCCCTAAGCCCCTAATGAAACCCTAAACCTTTTGCTTCGTCTCTTCGTTCCTTTGCAAGCCTAAACCCTAAACCCTAAACCCTAGACCCTAAACCCTAAACCCTAAACCCTAAACCCTAAACCCTAAACCCTAAAAGCAGGTCTGCTGCCAGTGTACATGGCCCTGGGCCCGAGGGGCCAGGTCTTGGGTTTAGGGTTTAGGGTTTAGGGTTTAGGGTTTAGGGTTTAGGGTTCAGGGTTCAGGGTTTAGGGTTCAGGGTTTGGGGTTTAGGGAAGCTGGAAGAGGCTAAGATTTGTTGTGTAGTGTAGCGGTTTGGGGTTAGGGCTTTGGGTTTGGGTTTAGCGTGTTGGGTTTTGGGGGTTTTGGGTTTCGGGGTTTGGGGTTTTGAGGTGTTGAATGTAGGGCAGAGACCTAGGCTTTAATGGTTCTAGGGCTCAGGGGTGTGGGGTTTGGCGTTTAGACTTTTGGGAAGGACTTCTTGCGAAGGCTAAGGGCTTTAAGGGAGAGTTCGAGGAAACTTGCAGGCCCCTCTGGGGCCGTATGGGTCTTATACAGCCTTGAAAGGGGCATGAGTATCTGTGACGCAATTTTACTCCTTAGCGGCTCCGATAAACAAAACATACCTAAACCCTAAACCCTAAACCCTAAACCCTAAACCCTAAACCCTAAACCCCAACGCCTAACTATATAGTCATCGGCTTGTTAGTCACGCTTCTGCATTCGCGTTCTGGCTCTCTTGGGGTCTGCCCGCTCTAGGGTTTTTATGTTGGTGATCAAGGATTCAGGCTGAGGGGTAGCATTGTCTTAATGTTAGGGGTTTAGGGGTGGCTCCAGTGCACCAAAGTGGTGCAATGTCCAAGATCAGTGGACAGAGCAGTGCACCAAAGTGGTGCAATGTCCAAGATCAGTGGACAGAACATGCAGCAGGCAGTGTCTTCCCAATCAGCTGCCACAACTCCACCTGTTCAAACACAGGAGGTGGGGGCTCGGAGGACTGTGCAAGCCATTTGCAATACTATGAAGCCAGTTGGTGGGACGCACGAAGCTCCTGATAAGAGGCGTGGCAAGGACAGCCAAAAGAGGGCACCAAGAGCCGCAAGACTATTGCCTCAACCGACACATTCGCAAGTTTCACCAAGCTACCAAGCTAATTCCACAGCTTTGTTTTCTTCACGCATCGACGCATCGGTTGCACCAAGAGGCAGCAAGGATACTTTTGCTGGACGTCGTCCCGCTAATGACCCATGCAAGCTCGAGACCTGCTGCCACATGAGAGAGGATTACTTTCGCATCCGGAAGGCTCTTTCCGAGCAGGGCCCAACGAAAGGCAAGAAGAGGGCGAAGACAGTGGCTTGAGGACACAGTGATGCCAACGATTCTTGGTGACACAAGCATGACTACCGCCAGGATGAGGGGTGTTGTGATGATGATGATGATGATGATGACGATGATAATGGTGACCTTGATAATGATCATAGTGGGCTGATTTACCACGGGGTCTCAGCTGTTGCAACATCGTCATGATCATGATAACGATGGATCATCATCACCATGGCTATCCAGATGCCGCTAAGGCACCAAAAGACCTCACACACACATGCATGATGATCCCATATTTGGGAATCTAAAGGTTCCATGCATTGGTGATTCCAGAAACCCTGATCCTGCAGATCCCGATGTTTAGGTCTTCTTGTCGATTCTTTCTGATCCCTACACCCTAAACCCCAGAGCCCTAAACCCTAAAGTTTCAGCCTTCGACTTGTCTCGTGTGGTTTTGCCTTCCTGCAAGTGGAGGTCCACGAGGGAGCCGAGTTAGCTCGCCTCGAGTAGGCTTCCGTAGGCCGCAGCCGCGTGCAGACGGAAAAAGAGCCCTCGACTAAAAAACACCTTTCAGCCCTAAGCCCTAAACCCTAAACCCTAAACCTTGAGGTCTTGACGTCTGTGCAGTCCTCTCGTTTTGGGCTTTTCACTTTTGCCAGTTGCTGCTATCCGCCAAGGTCCATCGGCACCGGGCATGCGGCAACTACAACGATGCACGATGTATGCACCCTCCCCAGATCGCACTGCCAGGATCATGGGATTCAGCAAGTTGGGCAGTATAGGGGCCTTAATTGATTGTAAACAGGTTTTTGGGGGTATACTTTCAACTTTGGCATAGACGCGTATAGGAAATTTAGGGATTAATGTGGGCAAGGGTATTCAGCTGGGGTTCCATAAATCCTAAACCCCTAAACCCTAAACCCTAAACCACAAACCACTAAACTCTAAACCCGAGGTTTGGGGTTTAGTTTGCTTGTTCGGTGGGGTGTGGGAGTTGGTGGCGCTTTGTGGCTTAGCTGTTCTAGATTACGGTTGATGATATGAATCCTGCAGTACCCATAATAAGGAGTATGCCGTAAGTCCCATAGTTCAGGGTCCTTAAGGTAATGCAGGATTTATATCATCAGCAGTAGGATCCCTCATCTTGAAGAGCAGCAACCTTGGCCAGAATCACAGAGCACGTCCTGCCGATATGAATCCTGCATTACCTTCAGGACCCTAAACTATGGGAATTATGGTTTCTTCCTTATTATGGGTAGTGCAGGGTTTATATCATCAGCCGTAGTTCTGGAGTTTATGTTGGTATGCAGCAAAGTACGGTAGTGTGTGATGACCGTCTAGAAGCTCCCAACACTGCTACTTGCCAGTGTTCTTAGGGTTTAGGGTTTCGGGATTCTATTGTACAGGATAGTTCGATACCGTCCCTGGTAGTTTCGCGTGCACTACGAGTCGATTTGTGTTTTACATCCTTGTCTGCATGTCTCTCTCAAGACCATAGCCCTACATCCTCGACTCTAACTAAGTCCTGAGCCCTAAACCTTAAACCCTTCCTAATCCCTGCACAGCCAAATCAACAAAATGGGATGTCTGAAATACAGCTCGGTGAAGACTCGATGAAATTCCCTTAGATCCCCGAATCGCATGCCCACAAATGGTGTTGACGGACTGCCCGAAACCCAAAACACTAAACCCGAGAGGTACGTCATCCACAACTTAGGCTACCAGGCTGGTGGGAAGCATCGAAGCATGAGCAGAGCCAGATCACTCTTTAAATCCACAAGGGTTCTTTTGAAGGATCGATCAGGGCTCCGGAAGGATTCAGGCGTTAGCTTTTTAGAGTTTTGAGGTTGCGGGTTTCCCAGATTGTCCATGACGGTCCAATAGACACCAGTTAAGAAGTTTTCAGCATCATTCCTGAATTCAGGGACATCGTAAGATCTGTAGGGCATATCACTGAATTCAGAGATAGTAGAAACCAAAATAGTTTCCAAAACTCTTAAGCTTGGCCCATAATACTATAAGTATAAACCCCCAAAATAATTTAGGTAATTATTTAGGC
>CAJNDV010033630.1:0-21007 GCA_905221635.1 Symbiodinium sp. CCMP2456 | reverse complement strand
CTAAACCCTATGCCTGAAGGCCTTGTTTGCCCGTTAACGGATGCGGACAGGAAACAGGAGTTCAACAACAAAGCTAAACCCTAAACCCTCAACCCTCAACCCTAAACCCTAAATCCTGAACCCTTAACCCTAGGTTTTTTGATGGATGTAGGGGGCTCTATGAAAGTCCCACGAGGCTTCCACAAGCGCTCCGAGAGCCCAACTCTTCCAACTTTAAGTCATATTAGGGATGCGAGTATGATTTGCGCTATAATCCTCCAATCCTAAGTCATATTTGGGATCCGAGTATCGTTTGAGGCATAATCTTATTAGGGATCCCTATGATCGCTTGAGGGATCAGACATCCTAAATTATGGGATCTTGGAGGATTTGGGATCCTCTATGGCCTAGGGGGCTTCTAGCTTTCTGAAATCATATTGGGTAGTTGTCAAAATTATGGTCCCTTTTGGGGTACCCTAAATAATAGGCGCCGTATTATACTAAGGACCCAAACAGGGACCATCATTTTGACAACCACCCATATTCATATTAGTATCCTGTTACGATTTAAAGATATTTTCCTTACGTAAGGGATGTTACAAGATTTGGGTAAAGGTTCTAGAAGGGTATGGGGGTTGTAGAACAGGTCTAGAAGGCTTGTGTGTGAAAGGCATTCTGGGTTCAGCGGTTTACTATGCTTAAGTGTAACAGCTGCGGGTTTGGAAAGACTTGATGGGCGTCAGGTTTGGTCTTTAGGCCTCTGTGCTTGGGATTCAAGGCGGCGGAGTCGAGGCTGTGGATTCATGGGCTTACGCATAGGCTCCATACTAGTCCCCTGTTTGTGGTTTATGTTTCAGATCCTACAAGGTAACCCCGAAAAGGAACTACTATGGAGCCTGTGGGTAGGCTCATGGAGGGCTTGGGCTTTAGAGCCGGAAGAAAAGGAAAGCAAGCCGAAGACGGCAAAAACGCAAAGGCAAGAAGTCGAAAGGTGCTAAGAGAAAGAACACTGATGTGGCGACCGTGAGCTCTGAGTCCGAGTCCGGAGCTACCGATGTTTCGGATGATGATGGCTTTGGGTTTAGGGTTCAGGGTTTAGGGTTCAGGGTTTAGGCTTTAGGCTTTAGGCTTTGGGCTTTGGGGTTTAGGGTTTAGGCTTTGGGGCTTAGGGTTTAGGGTTTAGGGTGCGATTTGGCAGCGGCGTTTGCCTCTGCTGCCACCGAGCAGAAGCTTGGCGCACGGCGCTTCCTTCCTACGTGCTGCAGCACAGCGACAGGAGAGGAGACCTAAGTAATATCGCCCCTAAACCCTAAGCCCTTGTAGTAGCCCTTATAGACCTCTTTAAGGAACTCTTAAACACAATCCCAGAGCCCCAGAAAGGTCGTTCCCACAGATTCTCGCAGGTCTGATGGCTAAACCCAAAGCCCGAATCCCAAGACCCCAAACCCTAAACCCTAAAAAGTAATTCCTAAGCCCTACCTGTAGCCGAAAAGACCTACTTTTTTAGGGTTCCTTTGTGTGGTTTGTTTATACTGCCCTTGTCGAAAACCTGATGTGCTGCGTGAAGCCCTAAACCTAACCCCGAATCCCTGAAACCCCCAAACCTTAAAGCTCCCCAGGAGCCCGAACCACAAGCCTTTACCTTGCCCAACAGAAAACGAACCCTAAAGCCCTAAACCTTAACGCCCAAACAAAGCCTAAATCTAAACCCATTTAAATGCTAAGCCCTAAAGCCCTACACCTAAACCCGATCACCTTAAAGCCCAAATCCCGAAGCCCTTGCCCCAAAGAAAACAAACCCTCAAACCCAAACCCTGAACCCATGTTTCGGTCCCTCGAACCCTAATCTTAAAGCCCAAACCCCCAAGCCCTCTAAACCCTAAACCCTAAGACCTTAAACTTTAAGCCCAAAGCCCCCGAAGCACCCTAGACCCTAGACCCTAAACCCTAAAACCCTAAAGCCCTAAAGCCTAAACCCTAAACCCTTAACCCTAAATCCTAAATCCCTAAACCTAAAGCCCAAACCGCCCCTAAACCGCCCTATACCCCAAAGAGCGCCGCAGGTCCGGGAAGAAGGAGTGCAAAAGGCACCTCCAGCGGAAGCTCGGCCTTCAGGTCGAGGGATTCGGGCTTTAGTGGTTTAGGGTTTAGGGTTTAGGGTTTAGGGTTCAAGGTTTAGGGTTTAGGGTGTAGGCGTTTAGGGTTTAGGGTTTAGGGTTTAGGGTTCAAGGTTTAGGGTTTAGGGCGTTTTGGGGTTTAGGGTTTAGGGCGTTTTGGGGTTTAGGGGTTTCGGGGTTTGGGGTTTAGGGGTTTAGGGCGTTTTGGGGTTTAGGGGCTTTGGGGTTTAGGGGTTTCGGAGTTTTGGGACTTTGGGTTTAGGGGTTTAGGGTTTAGGGGTTTGGGGTTTAGGGTCTAGGGGTTTAGGGTTTAGGGGTTTCGGGGTTTGGGACTTAGGGGTTTAGGGTTTAGGGGTTTTGGGCTTGGGGTTGAGGGTTTCTGTCTTTAGTATTTGTTGGCGGCTTTGATTTAGGGATGAATTCGTGCTAGTTTCGTTTTGGAAGGGGGGCTGTTGTTTGGTTTGCGGGTTCGGAGGCACAGGGGCGTCGAAGGCCACCCTAAGTCCCAGGCCTTATAAGCCGAGCAACAGAAACTTGAACCCTTGACTCCAAAGCCATCCAAAACCGTTCAAACCCCATAGACCCTAAACCTTAAACCGTAAACCCTGAACCCCTAAACCCTAAACCTCTCAACCCTAAACACCTAAATCCCTAAATCCCTAAACCCTGAACCCTAAACTGTCAGCTCGAATCCTGATTTCAGATATTTCTGAAGGAGCCCTTAAAGGGAAACCTTCACGATCCCTTTCAGGGGCCCTTAAAGGAACCCAACGCCGCGCGCAGGAGGATGAGGACGCCTGCATTTTCGGCTTCGTCGGTCGACTCACGTCCCAAAAGGGCGCGGTCACCTGGTTCAGGGTTGCCCGTGGTTAGGGTTCAGGATTCAGGCTTAGGGTTTAGGGTTTAGGGTTTGAAGGGGTTTAGGGTTTAGGGCTGGAGTTTGGGGTTTCGGGTTTAGGCTTAGGGGTTTAGGGTTTTGGGCAAAGGTTACCTGTAAGTGCTTAGGGTGTAGGGTTACTATGACAGTAGGGGTTACTGCAAGCTCTACTGTAAGGGCTTTGCGGTCTGTAGGCGTTGAGGTTTGTGCTTTATTGCTCGTTTTCTGCTGAGGCGTTGCAGGGGTATGCAATGTTCTAGAACCTAAACCCTAAAACCTTAAAGCCCTAAATCCTAATAAGGCACCTTACGAAGAATATTATAGGTACTTTAGGCTGCTATATTAAACCTCTTAGTGAGACCTTAGTAAAGCCCTGGCACCCAGCAGTAGAGTTCCGGGACGAATGTTCAGCTGTTGGACATGGCCCAAAAGCCTTTAAGCTCTAAACCCAAAGCAAGTCTGACAAGCCTTCCTAATATAGAAGCCTCAAGTAATTGCTGATATTATTCCTAATGGTTCCTTGTTATGACCATAGTATAAATAGGTAACTTTTCCCTAAACCCTCAGCCCTAAACCCTAAGCCCTAAAACCCTAAACATTACACCCTAACCTTTCCCGAATGTCTCCCCTAAACCCTAAACCCTAAACCCTAAACCCTAAACCCTAAACCCTAAACCCTAAACCCCTAAGAATTCCGGGAAAGGTTTGGATCTGATCGGCTCTTGCATCCACTGGCTGATGGAGGACAGGGGGCTTTCCGGGCTCTTTAGGGGTTAGGGGTGTAGGCGTTTAGGGTTTAGGGTTTAGGGTTTAGGGTTTAGGGTTTAGGGCTCAAGTTCGGGGCTCAGGGTCTAGAGTTTGGGATTTAGAGAGGCGTTTAGGGTTTAGGGTGGTTTGCGGGGCTCAGGGTCTAGAGCTATTTAGGGATGTAAAAACTTAATGTATAGCGTGTCGGTTTGTTGATGTGTCCAGGGTTGCGTGAGGGGGCGCTTCTTAGCGTTTAGGGATTGGAAAAGCAGGTTCACAAGATCCCTGGCCGTTATCTCCTAGAGCAGTAATTAGCCATAACCACCCTTGATTAAAAAGCCCAAAAATCGTTACATCCTCGACCCGTACTTACAATTACCCATGAACACTCATTGCAAGTTCTGAAAGCGCTAGTTCTACGGCTGGATCTTCGTAGGATCGTTCAATCCCAGGTGCCTTTCACAAGACGTAATCAGAGTGTCACACTCCCACGTACAAAGTGCGATGAACGCTCTGAACAGCTGTTTCGTGTATATCTATCCAGCTTGGGCCGTAAAGCCATGGGCAGAACTTCTCTTATAAGGCCAGGCTCGGCAAAATGCAAGAAAAGCTCATCAAGTCGTTAAGCTGTTATTTCAACAAACCCTTGAGCCCCAACTTTACCTAAAGGGTCATCCCCTACCCCTTTTTTGTGGGTGCCTAGTTTTATGGTTAGATCCTGTGGGTACCTCGAATATGGGGCAGGGTATGACCCTACAGGTAAAGCCCCTCAAGCAATTAAAAGACCGTAAAACCCTGAACCAAACCGCAAGATCCCACCCCCTCTCCAACATAGACACGGGCAGGACCATAAGGACGGCTTGCGCAATGCTCCGGGCCCAGGATGCTGGAGGTAAGCACTAATACGATCCCCGTATGATGAGTTGTCATGTACATGTACTCTGAAATACTCACTCCAGAACCCTGCCCACAGGCTCCACAGTAGTTCCTTGTTGGGATTCCCTCAGAGGATCTGAAATATAAAACTGAAGCTGCCTTGTTTGGGCTCGTTTCGCTGCCAGGTTCGCCCCATAGGCCCTAAAAGCCCAACCCAGACCTCTAGGTTCCTTTCCTAAACCCTTAAACCCTCAACCCCGAAAACCCTGAACCCCTGAACCCTCAACCCTAAGCCCTGAACCACGGTTTAGGGTTTAGGGTTTAGGGTTTAGGTACCCGATAAGGCTTAAGACGCCATAAACCCTGAAGTGCCCTGGATCCAGTCGTGGAGTCGCGGAATCATCGTTGCATTGCTTCCGGTTGGGCTTTTTGGTTGTGGACAGAAGATCTGAGCTCGATTGCTTTTGGGGCCCTTAAATAATTATTACCTATAATATATATTTTGTTTTTTGGGGGTTCCTTCAAAGGGCTCTTAAAAGGGTTCTAAAAGGGCTACTCTAGGGGTTTCGGGTTTAGGGCAGAAATCATTACCTATACTGTCTTGGGGGTTCCTTATTATAATTATAGTATAGTATACCTCAAATACCTATTCGAATTATTAAGGCTCCTACATTACTTAAGGGCTTAGGGGACTTGGCAAGCCGGGTGAACAATTGGGGAAGAGAAGTCCCCTAAGAGGGGTTCTCCTAATTGTGGGTTTACTTGTAACCTTACTTTTCGGGTTTAGGTTTGGGGTTTTTATGGGTTTACTTTTAACCTTACTTACTAAGTCCCGGGCCTGTAAGTGTGTCCGGACTTTCCTGGGTGCTCTTTGATTCGGAGTTTTTGTTTGCCGCCTTTTCTGTTAATTTCGAACCCGAGGGGGTCGATAGAATATGGACTTGTTTGTTACGGGGCAAACGGGCTTATAGTTCTGGGGCTTAGGGTTTAGGGCTTAGGGTGATGTTTAGAACGTCAACCTGTTAGGCCTTCTGTACTACTTCAAACAACGTGGCGAGCTGCCTAGCTTGTAGCACGGAAGCAAACCCTAAACCCTAAGCCGTGTCAAGATGTTCGGACTTTCGTGTCGGCTCAGGTGCAGCTGGTCATGATGGGCAACGGTGAGGAGCACCTAGGTACTTCGGGCATCATCTTCAAAAACTAGTCTCAGGGTTCAGGTTAAAGCCAAAACAGTTTAAACCCTGACAAAACCTCTTATAGTCTACACCCTCACCAAGCCATCTACACCCTCACCAAGCCATTAAATTCCAAACCCTGAATCTAGGGCAGCAGTTCGGAAAAAGTGAAGTCTGCTTATACCATGCGATTCAGCGGGGGCCAGCGACGCCCTAAGCCCAAACCCTAAACCCTTGAAGGGTTAGTGCCTTTGGCACTTAGTTTCTCCTTCGGATTTTGTACCCAGGGCTTTGGATTTCGAAACCAATGTTTTCGGGACCCGTTGGGTAAGTTGGGGTACGCAGGGATCTCGTGAAATCTCCCTAGTTTTGAGACTGTCTAGGTGTTTATGGGATGTTTGGGGTATGCTCCAACATTCAAAACCCTCAACAGCGGGACTCCATAGAAGCCTTCGGATCACTGTTCTACACTATTACGCACATAAGTTCCTACAGTACCCTTACTATTCCCCGAAAGTTCCCCAAAGAGGTTTTGGGGTTGAGGGTTTTTAGGGGTTAGGGTTTAGGGTTCAAGGTTTAGGGTGCAGAGCTTAAGGCTTAGGGCTTAGGGTTTAGGGTTCAGGGTTTAGGGCTTAGGGCTTAGGGCTTAGGATTTAGTGTTGAGGGTTCAGGGTTTAGGGTTTAGGGCTTAGAACCCACCAAGACAGAGCTAGGCCAGATGCTGCGATGGGCTGAGTCGACATGGAAGGCTGGGTTCTCTCCTTGTTGGTTTCTCCGTAATATCGGGGCCCAAAGAATTGCCAATGCTATTTTAGGGATTCCTTATTACAATTATAGTACGATGGGCCCCAAAACCCTATTCTAATTAAGAAGGCCCCTACATGTGGGCTCTGGGGGTTCAGTGTTTCGGGGTTATTTGGGTTCCTTGAAGGAGTCCTGCCTGAGTTCTGAAAGGGTTCTAGAGGGAATGTAGTAGGCCTGGGTGTCCTACGGTTGATGATATAAATCCTGCATTTCCCATAATAAGGAATATTCCATAACTGCCATAGTCTAGGGTCCTGAAGGTAGTGCAGACTTTATATCATCAACAGTACTTTGCGGTTGGGATCCTTTAAACCTCAGCCACGAGAAGGTACGACGTGGTAGGGTCTAGGTAGGAGCCCCAAAATGAGGCTCCCGTCATGGGGTTTGGGGTTTTCGGGATGTACACCCAGAACCCTATACCCCTAAACCCCTAAACCCTAGATCCTAAACCTTAAGCCCTTAATCCCTATACCCCTAAACCCTAAACATCTAAACCAGAACCCAGGTCTTTTGGCACGTGCGTCAGTGTGAGGCCTTCTGGTTGAGCAGTCCTCCTCCCCCTCTGCTGCGGGGCCCGGCGTCCTCCGCTCTCCCTGGCTTGCCTCCGCTTCTAGGGGCCTAAAATTTAAAAATTACTCATACTATTTTGAGGGGTGCCTTATGATTATAGCATAATGTACCCCACAACCTTATTAAAGATTATTAAGGACCCTATGTTACTTTGCCTGTCTTGGGTTTTGGAACGCTGCTGTCCCTACCGCCCCGTCTCCCTCTGGCTGCACGGGCCCTGCGCACTGGCGCAGTTGAGCTCCTTCCCTTGTGTTAGTATAGGGGCCTAAATAACTGCCAGTACTATTTTGGGGGTTTAGGGTTTAGGGTTTAGGGTAGGTTCCTTATTAGAATTACAATAACATAATGGACCCCCAAACCCCTATTTTAAATATTGCGGCCCCTGCATTACCCTAAGGGTCCATGTACCCACATAGTAGAACATTGGATGTAGTCCCTATTTGGGTACTTTANNTACATGGACCCTTAGGGTTAGGTTTTAGGGCTGCGGATCACCAGCATTTGTAGTCCGTGTAGCGCGCCCCGTCTCGCTCCGACTTGTTGCCTCGTGGGTTGGTGTCGAGCGGGGTTTTGGGTTAAGGGTTTAGGGTTTACGGTTTAGGGTTTAGGGTTTAGGGCTGGCGCTCCTCCTTCCCCTCTTGTCGTTTCCTGCACGTTGGAGCTGTAAGCCTCGCCGCTTTGTCCCCAGAACCCTAAACCCTAAACCCTAAACCTTTAGGCGAAGAAAAAAAGGAAAGGAGCCCCAAAAAACTGCGAAGGACTTCATCAAGGTATGGCTCCGGGTTATGGCTTGGAGAGTTGTGGGCTTAGAGGGTTTAGAACTTCTGGGTTTAGGGTATAGGGTTTAGTAACAGAGTTATGGTTCAAGGATTAGGGTTTAGGGTTTAGGGTTGCTGGGTTAGGCTACTGGATTCAGGCTAGAGCATGCCCCCCGAAACCCTAAACCCTAAATCCTAAACCCTAAACCGTAAACCCTTACCCCTAAACCCTAAATCCTAAACCCTAAACCCTAAACCGCAAACCCTAAACCCTAAGCCGTAAACCAAGCCCTAAACCGTAAACCCTTCAGGGTCGCGTCTGCGGCTACTGGGGCTTCAACCCCCACATTGAGCGGGAGATTATTGCAGGCCGCGGCTGGGAGTTCAGGGCGTCTCTCATTTCCGGAACTCTACCTATAGGGTTTAGGGTTTAGGGCTCATTTCCTGAACCCTACATATAGTCTCCAGTGTAGCTTCCTTTTTGGGGTTACCTTACAGGATCCTAGCTCTAAAACTGACGTAGACCATATGATGGAAGTACGATGGAGACTCTAGGTAGGCCAGTTTTGGTGCAGCTTGAATTCTAGACGCTGGGGGTCAGAGAGCCAATGCATCAAGTGTCCACTATAGTCGCCAAAATAATCACCACCATAATTTTGGGGGTTCCTTGTTATAACTCTAGTATAGTATACTCCAAAACCCTATACAAAATTATTCAGGCCCCTACATTAGGGTCGGGGGGCTTGGGGTGTTGAGGTTCGAGCTTGACCAGCTTCAGCTATCCCTAAGGGTCCATGTACCCAAATAGATAAACCGTTGGTTTAAAGTAGTCCCTATATAAGTACTTTGGGGCCAATGTCTATATTATTTAGGTGCATGGACCCTTAGGGTATTGGAGAGAGGACCTAACTTCGGCGTTTGGAGTACCAGCTGTCTGAAGGAAGACCCCGGGGATTTGCAAAGACGACTCGGGCTCACCGACTGCTTTCACCGAGGTTTCGGGTTCAGTGGTTCTGGAGCTGCGCAGACTTTCGGTGTGGGATATGAGGGGTTGGACTTCGTAAGACCTTACCAGGGGATTTAGGGTTTAGGGTCTAGGGTTTAGGGTTTAGGGTCTACCAGGAACCGCCCATATTAACCATATTGCCCTGGAGCTGTATGCTAACCTGAAGTCGTCTTCCTTGGCGATCCTGATTAAACTGCAAGACCCCCCCCCAAAAAAAACCACAGCCTTGTTATTAATCCTGGGTCTAGGGTTTAGGATTTAGGGTTTAGGGCCTGAGCCCAGTCAAACAACCACACAATACCATATAGTCCCGGAGCCAAGACGGGTCACCCCTAAACCCTAAACCCCTAAACCCTAAACCCTAAGCCTTATACAGCCCCTGAAAGACGGCAATTTCTAGCTTGTTAAGGCCGCTGTTTCATCCGCGCAGCTCAGGCTCCGACTTTTTCCTCATGCCGTCCAGGCGGGCGCAAATCCTACGGCTGAATATAGAAGCCTAACCCTAATAGGGCTCTCAGGACTCATATTTTAGGGTTTAGGCTTTAGGGTTTTGGGGTGTAGGGCTTAGGGTTGAGGCTCTAAGGACTCATATTTTAAGGCTGTTGGGCCCAAAGACCATACTATATCAGGCTTTTGGGCTATTTTGAGCCTTGGGGTACATGATTACCAACATGTTTCCCTAGGGTTCCGTATTAGAATTATCCAATATCCTGCTTGGAGGTTCATGGGTGGTTATTGGGTTTAGAGTTTAGGGTTATAAGTGGGGTTATAAGTCCCCTGATATGTGTCATAGCTATAGGTGCCCTACTTATAACCGCCATTCAGAACGACCCCTGAACTTCCAAGTAGCAAGCTTGGCATATCCTAGCAAGCAAAGGCCGGAAGAGGGTTATTCTTAAGAAAAAAGGAGCGACCCTTAAAGGGACCCTTGGGCTTATATAGGGGCTATTATGAGACTATATAAAGGGTATATGAGGGTTATATAGGAGATAACTAGACGATAATATACCCGAAAACCCGACAGCCCTCTTCCAAAATCCTAAACCCTAAACCCTAAACCCTAAACTCAGAGAGCAGGTATGAGCCATGTGGCATCCCTCAGATGTGTCCGGGCCTTGGTGGGGCTCCTTCAAAGTCTAGAACCAGACCCCCGGAGAGATCTAGAACGTCGATTTCGGGTACTTTAGCCTCATGAAACCTAAACCCTAAACCGGGGTTGCGGTTAGGACATTCCGGATCTAGGAGTCAGGGGTTTAGGGTTTAGAAGGTAAGTGGGCTTCACAGGACTCCATGTTGGGCTCGTTTTTCGGGCTCCCTCCGAAAGGGTTTGGGGTTTTGAGGGGGTCCATTGGGGTCGAGGATAAGGGGTTCCGGTGTTGATGCTTGAATATAGGGACCTAAATAATTACCTACTCAATACTATTTTGGGGGCTTCCTCACTATATTGATAGTACAATATACACCAAAACCCTTGCTTCACGTGGTGCATTGGTTCTCGGGTTGGAAGAGAACACAGAGCTCTGGAGGGGAAGCTGCCGGATGCACGACCTTCTTGCCGAGTTAGTTCGCCCCAAACCCTAAACCCTTAAACCCCAAACCCTTAAACCTTAGACCCTTCAACCCTAAACCCTAAAGCCCCTAAAGGGTCCGAGGATCTTCGTGAGAAGAGCTCGATGATACACATATTTTGAGGTCGGAATAGCCAATATAAGCCAACTACACTCCAAACTAGCCTATAAAACTCTAAACCCTAATACCCGTGGAAACCTTAAACTACCCTAAACCCGAAACCTAAAACCCTAAACCCTAAACCCTAAACCCTAAACCCTAAACCCTAAACCCTAAACCCCAAACCCTAAAACCCTGGAGTCTCAAGAGCGCCGCTTCTAAGGTGCCATGCGCTATGGGACCCTAAACTGGGTTCTTGTTAAGGGATTTAGTTTCCCAAAGGGTCCTGGGTACTGTTATGGGAGATACTTCCCCAAATCATAATCCTAACTCTCAATATAGAAACCCTACATTCTACTATATAGGTACTTTGGACCCCTTGGGTTTAAGTTACCATAATAAGGAAACCATATTATTTACTATAGATCCCTATTATGGTAACTTAAATTAAATCCCTTAACAAGAACCCAGTAAACCCAAAACCTCATCCGCAACGGTCCAAGTACTCCCAATCACAGGACTTGGGTACATTTTGGGTACCAAAAGCCATAAATAAGGACTGGGACCCTTGGTATACCCTTAAAGCAACCTCTACAGGAACTCTAGACCGGAACCCTTTGCAGGAACCCTAAACCTCGTTTAAAGGGACCCTTTACAGGAACCCTATATATAAACCCTCAAATGAACCCTTAGAAAGCGCGGCTTCCCAGGTGCCATGCGCTATGGCACCTTGCCCATCGTCCACGCCACGGGAGGCCTGAAAGATTCGGTCAAGAGCGGGGAGCCCAAGGAGGTTCCGGTTGAGGGTTCCCTTTAAGGGGGTTCCTTTAAGCGTTCCTTTTGGGGTTCCTTTAAGGATTCTTTGTAAGGGCTCCGTTAAGGGTTCCTTTTAAGGGGTTCCTTTTAAGGGTTCCTTTGTAGGGTTTTTTAAAGGCTTCCTTTACCGAAATTGAGAGGCTATAAGGGTTTTCGGGGCCCTAAACCCCAAACCCTAAACCATCCACTTATTATGATCCCCGAAACCCTAAGCCCCAAACCCTAAATAATGGGGTAGTAGTAGTGATATAGTTGGTGAGGTGTGGGGGGAGTATAGGAATAATAGTCTAATGGGTTGACTGGTGGTATTATCACCCAACATGGGCAAGGGTTCTGCTAACTGAATTCCCTTCCTACTTGGAGGCCCAGAAAAACTTAGTAAGTAGGTTATAAGTAGAGTTAGAAGTACCCTAAATGGAGTTACCCCAATTATAACCCTACTTATAACCGACTTGTTCAAGTCCCCTGGGCTTTGAGTAAGGCTGGTACACCGAGCCGGAGAGCGCCACCGGCTTCCATCTCTGGCCCTTGAACGAAGACAGCTCCTGGGAAGCGAAGATGGAGCAAAAGGGGGAGGGTTTCTGGAGTTTTGGGTTTCTAGACTTTTGGGTTTTGGGTGCTTTTTGAGTTTTTTTGGCTTCATGGTTTGAGAGTCTAGGGTTTCTGGAGTTGGGGGTGTTGGGGTGCTTTTTAAGCTTTTTTTTTGGGGGGGGGTTAGGGCTTTCTGAGACCGAAGATTTGGGCTTTTTAGGGTTTTTTAGGGCCTTTTGGGAGTTTTAGGGCCTTTTGAGGGTTTTAAGGCCGGTTGGGTTTAGGGGTTAGGGTTGAGGGTTTAGGGGCTTCAGCATTTGAAGTGCACAGATGTGGAGGAGAACAGAGCAGACACAAACCCTTTTGCACTTGTATAGAATCCTCCACTTGAAGGAACTAGTTCTTACTCTGAAGGCCACTTTTGCCCCTACATTAGGGTTGGTTTGGCTACAAGGGGAAGGCCCAGCGCGAGAGGCGGCGGGGACTTGTTGTCGTCGACGTCTTCGTCGTTGCTGCCTTCTCAGGCCCGTACCCAGAGGGTCCAAAGTACCTATGTCGTAGAATGTAGGTTTCTATATTCGGAATGCCAATCATGATTTTGGGAAGCATCCGCCATGAAGTACCTAGGACCCGTTGGGGGGTACCCACACAACATAGCACGCCTGGGGGTATAGTCAGGCCAGAGAGTCGCAAGAGCAAGTAGAGGCATGGTTCTGACGAGTAACAAGCCCTAAGGGTCCATGTACCCAAATAGTATATACTTTGGCCTTAAAGTGGTCCCTATATAGGTACTTTGGGGCCAAAGTAGAAACTACTTGGGTACATGGCCCCTAGTGAAGGGGTTGACGATAAGTTGATGATACAAGGAATGAGAAGCCGGAAGCCTGGAGAAAAAAAGCGAGCACGAGGAAGAACCATGACAAACGTCAGGGTGCAACAGCAAGGTCTGCATAGCCCTCAACCCCAGACCCCTAAACTTTCGCCGACCAAAAATGAATTCCGTAGCAACCTAAACAAAGCCCTCATACTACAACTGTCCAGGGACTCTAAGCCCCAACCCTTGCAGTAGCCCTGAAGCGGACCCTGAAAGGGCAGTTCACCAATGCCATCCGAGGCTTGAAGAAAGCCCTTGCCTTAGTTCGGGCGTGCACGAACCCAGAGACTCTAAGTGGCCTTGGGGAAATTCCTTTGCACTATAGAGGGGCCCATCAGATCTTTGTATAGCCTATGCCTCAGTTGAAGTAGGATTTACATCATATCGGGCTTGCGAGTGCTGGTGAGTGCATATTGCACATGCTCCCATATGTGCGAAATGTAAGGATGTCACAATGTCTCGTCAAGGTTTCATAAAGTCGATATGGCCACCGCAAGAGAAACGTATTGTCTTCGTGCTAAAATTATTCTGAGCCACTGCTACCTTCAATCATTAGTTTGTGCATAACCCTACTTTTGACTGCCCATGAAGGTGTAGTGTAAGTCAGGTCCAAAAAGCTTCCATAAACAGATTATTGGAAGAAGGTACCGGGAGGGACCCAACAGCACTTTCAAACCTTTTTGCTTGCATGTCCTGACCACAACCCCGCAGCTCTAACCCCCAAACCCTGAACCAGAAACCCTAGACCCTAAACCCCTAAACCCTAAACCCCCAAACATTGAACCCTAAACCCTAACCCCCGAACCCCCGTTCCCCGAAACCCTAAAGGTGGTTTTTGATGCTCTCCAGCTCTTCTTCAGACAGCCCGAGGACGGCGATTTCGGGAGTTCTCATTTTTGGGGCTTTCGGGTTTAGGGATTCGGGAGTTCTCATTCTTACATGGCTTAAGGTTTAGGGTTTAGGGTTTCGGGAGTTCTTATTTCATGGCTTGGCTTGGCTTCTGTTTCGCTGGCTTGTTTGGATCCTCGACACTACTTGAGAGGCTTGTGTAGAAGGGGAGTGCGTGCATACACACACATACATGCACATACATGCACATACATACGTACATGCATACATACATACATACATGCATACATGCGCTTGGTGCCTGTGTATGTACCCTCTCTCTCTCTCTCTATATATATATATATATATACATCCACACTTACATACACGTACATACATATGCCTACGCATGCATGCATCCTGAGACACATAGGGGATGTGCCATCGGCAGTAGACCCTGGCATGAGTTTCAGCTGGCCGGGAGTTAGCCAGACCTGCGAGCCAACGCACCTGCGCAGCGGTAAAACTCTTACGTAGGGGCCTTATAGTTAGAAAAGGGTTCTGGTGTATGTTATATTGTACTATCAGTCTATTTATTATAAGGAACCAGCAAAATCCCGTTGTTGATCCCAAACCCGAACACTCCGCCATAGCCTTGGCCTCACAGCCACAGCCTTGCAATCTAAACCCTAACTACCTGGAACCCAGGCGGCCACTCTGTGAATTGCAAGGTTCATGGATACTTCTGAGGGGCTGTCGGCACCTGGATTGGAGTTGAAGGTGGCTGCAGCTACCTTGCTACGAAATCTACTCCCGACAATCACCTCAACTCATCTAAACCAATCGGAACCCCTACCCTAAACCCAAAACCCTAAACCCTATGTCGGAAGCTAGCCTACAGAAGTCTTTGAGACGAGGAATTCGAGACTATGCGAAGCCGCGCTATGCAGCAGGAGCCAGGGGGGCGGTGATTTTTGGGGAGTCGGGATCCCAAAGGGTCCAAGTACTAGTATAGTATATACTTTTGGGGCCCAAATACCTACTAAGTATCTACTATACTGGTACTTGGACTCTTTGGGGATATGTTTTGGCTCTTGGGGATTTGGGCACCGGGTTTTAGGGTGTAAGGTGGCTGAGGTTAGTTGTGCACTTCATCCAAGACCGTTAGGGGTTTGGGGGTTTAGGCTTTAGGGTTTAGCGTCCATCGCACTGGGAACCGGTAAGACAGGGGCACGGGATATTGGTTGGGCTGCAGGGCGAATGTCAAGCGTTGGTCATCATGCCCAAAACACCAGGGAAGGGACCAAGACTACTTGAAGGAAGTAAGAATATGAACAGCTCTTCCAGAAGTAGCATTGTGGGGTACATAAGCAGCACTAGTAGTAGTAGTAGTAGTAGTAGTAGTAGTAGAAGTAGTAGTAGTCGTTGTCGTCGTCGGTATCGTCGAAGTAGTGGTAGCAGCATGAAGTTCAGGGATGACGGCATGAGGCTCGTGGTGTTAAGATGGTCATGACGAAATTTGCTGTCATGGCACTCAGTGTGCACCTCAAGTCCTTGAGTTGCAGAGACTCCACTAGACCCTAAACCCCAAATCCAGCCCGCCAAGCCCTAAAGGCCTAAACCCCAAACCCCAAAACCAAACAGGCCTAAAGCCCTTAAGACCCCAAAAGCCTGTAAAGCCCTAAACGGCCCTAAACCTTAAACCGTCATAGTCATAGATCCCTTCAGTGGATCCCTTGAAGGAACCCGTAAAGGAACCCTTTAAAGCCTTAAAGCCCTAAACTTATAAACCCTAAGCCCCTAACCCTAAACCCTAAACCCCAAAACCCCTAAACCCTGAACCCCAAAACCCCTAAACCCTCAAAACAAAAACATGCCCAGCCATGGAATCTGCACTCTGCGCTCCTCGCCGCTGGCGGATCTTGGTCAGATCCCTTCTCACCGAGATGCTCGAGGTCGGGTCGAGCAACGAGGGTTTACGTCTATGGGGTTGAGGGTTTAGGGATTAAGGGGTTTAGGGTTTATGGTCCGTGGGGTTTAGGGTTTCGAGTTTAGGGTCTATGGGGTTTAGGGTTTAGGGGTTTTGGGTTTGCGGGGTTTAGGGTTAAGCCTGGGAACATTGTAGAGTAGAACAGCGCAGAGTAGAGGAGTAAAGTGTGGTGTAGTCTAGTCTAGTCTAGTCTAGTCTAGTCTAGTCTAGCCTAGTATGTTATGGCATGGTATGGTATAGTCTAGTAGAGTAGAGTGTACTATGGTATAATATAGAAAAATATAGTAGCATACTATAGTATAGCATGGCACAGCATAGCACAGCATAGTAAAGTAATATAATATACTGTAGGAGCCTTAGCAAGAAACCCTGGTCCAATGACCCCACAAAATTGGGTCCAGGTATCGAGCCCCATTTTTCAGACCAAAGGTTTAGCATGTAGTCATACCGTTCCTTCTGTTGAAAGTCCTGAAAACCCTGACCCTACACCCTAAACCCCTAGACCCTACGCCCCGATACCCTGAACTAGCCTCAACCGAAGCCCGAAACCCTGCATGGGATTTGGAGTTTAGAGGCGGAAGTTCCAGAGCACCCTAAGCCCTAAGCCAGAAACCCCAAAGGGTTTAGGGTTTAGGGTTTAGGGTTTAGGGTTTAGGACCCCAAACCCTAAATCGTTTAGAGCTCTTGGGACAACCTAAGACGATTGTTTTGTATTAACTTAGAACGAGTTACTAGTGCTTTTGATCGGATGGTCGACCATTTATAGCAGGACACACCCCACACCCCAAACCCTAAACCCTAAACCCCTAAACCCTACACCCTAAACCCTGATACCTAAACCCTAAACCCCTTAACCCTAAACCTTACAAACCCGAAAAGCCTGGTCTGCGTCTCAGTCTCCTTGAAGCCCCGTAGACCAAAAAGGAAGGCTTTAAAAAGGAAGGCTATCTAGGGTCCATACAAACCCTGAATCCGATGCCACCCAAAGAACCCCTAGCTTTTTCCCCTTCTACAACAAAATCTATCAAGCGCGCGAAAGCAACGTCCAACGCCCTTAAGCACCACACGGCCCCAGTCAGGTCAAACGGAGCCACCTGCAACAGCTGCTCTTGGGATGGAACACGAAGAGTTTGTCAGGGGTGTTGTTAGAAGGTCTCTGAGAGCTTATGACTAGTGCGTAAATGTGTTGTCGGGTCGGAGTCTGTATAATTGTGTTGATACCGCGCTGAATGATTGGTTTCTATCTAGAAGGCCTTCCAAGATGCAGCTTCAAGTCTTTTGGGTGGACAGTGAACTCAGCACTTTTGGAGCCAAAAAGGCTGTAGCTTCAAGTTTTTTGGGTGGACAGTGAACTCAGCACTGTCTGAGCAAAGGCCATGAAATCCTAAGGACCCAAACCCCAAGGCTCTGAAACCCCATCCCCCTACACCCCTAGACCCCAGACCCAAAACCCCCAAACGCTAAATCCCTAAACCTATAAACCCTTGAAGATCCCTTAAAGGAGCCTAAACCCCAAAAACCCAAAACCTCCAAATCCTGAACCCCCAACCCCAAGGCACGCTTCAATGCCAGCCGCCCGAGAGCTTCGGATTGGAAGTTGGCTCTGCAGCTGCCCTTCGACATGCAGGCGGCGAAGGTGGAAGCGAACATCGCCCCTCGTCGGAACTCTGAACCCAGAGTGCCCAGCCCTTCTTAGTTCAGAAGTATGCCGTAAAGTTATGGTAGGGTCCCCAGCTGTTCAGCAGTTCGGATTGTTCAGTGTTGTTCAAGACTCCAGGGTTTTGGGTTTAATATAGAAGCCAAAATAATTACCAACATTATTCTTGAGAGTTCCTGATTATAAGTATACGATAAAGGAGCCCAAAACCCTATGCTAATTCGTAAGGCCCTAATACTCAGTTTCAGGGATCGGGTTCCAGGGTTTTGGGGTTAAGCTTCAACAACGGGCCTCTAGGGTTTTGCGGGGGTTAGTTCCTAATCTAGGGGCTTAAATGATTCCCAACACTATTTTTGGGGTTCCTTCTTATAGTTACGGTATACTATACCCCAAATCCCCCTACATTAGGGTTTCGGGTTTTAGGGTTGAGGGTTTAGGGTTGCAAGGATGCGATCGACCGGTCGCGCTTCAACAGTGTACCCAGTAGCTGAGTAACTCAGTCTTCGCCCCTCTTTGTGTCGCCATGGTAATCCCGTTCCACGGAACTCAGCAGCCAGTTACCGTGCATACAGCACAGCTGGAAGAGCGGGTTTTTACTTCACATGGTCACAGCAAACAGAAGTGTAGCAGGTTCACAGATATTATATTTGTCACTCAGTGTAGACTCCTGAAGAGTAGAAGGTACAACCCTGTACCCATCGCGCTTACCCTGAACCTTACTCCCCAAAACTAACCGCTATAGACCCCAAACCCCATCCAAAGGTTTACCCCACCAACACAACTTTTCTAAGACTCTCAGAAAGCCCCTGCCAATTCAAAAGCCGCCTATGAAAGCGCAGTTCTGCAAGCAGTGATGGACAATACAGCAAGCACACCGGGACGTCGGGACGTTGTGCGGGCTCGCACCGCACAATCTGCGTGACCTTCGTGCACATCCCTCGCCCGCACCTGGGTCCACGAGAGGGCCGGGGGACCGCCACGATCACCACTGCCACCAAGAGACCACCCAGACACCACCAGGAGACGACCAGCAGACCACCAAGACACCATCAGCAAATCACCAGCAGACCTCCAGGAGCACGGCCAAAAACGCTTGCAAGTACTGGCGACATTTCGACATTTCCGGGCAACAATGAGAATATGTTGTAGTTTACGACGAACCCTTATTCCGGTGCGCACTGGAACTGTGAAGTAATAAGAAGTAATGCGACATGAGTGCAAAGCACGCACCGCACAAGAGTGCGGGGCAACCTCTGCCGCGCGCTTCGCTTCGACAACCCAGAGCGCCCAGTACCACTCAATTAAGGAATATACACCTTAAATCAGAATATGAAGGCCCCTAAACTTAAGGTATATTATATTCCTCAGTTGAGGATTGGGGCTCTGGGTACACTAGCTAAATACCATGCAAGTACTTGTACTCGGAAATAGTTTGTAATTCTTGGTTACTGTAATCCGTAAGAAAAAAAGCTAGAAGTACAAGGTTTGCAAGGGTA
Organism: Symbiodinium sp. CCMP2456; assembly: GCA_905221635.1. NCBI lineage: Eukaryota > Dinophyceae > Suessiales > Symbiodiniaceae > Symbiodinium > Symbiodinium sp. CCMP2456. Next base: position 2,238 of record CAJNDV010033630.1, on the reverse strand, counting down.
CCTAGTTCAGGATAGACCATATTTCTCATATTCTCTTTGCACCGGACATTAGAATCCCAACTTGCTGGAGGTCAGCTACAGTTCTCCGCTCCGAGCGCTGTCAGAATCTCCGGCCCAATAGCAACTGCTTTATTCCTTCTCCGAAGATAACTTTGGGTTTAAGGTTTAGGGGAGTTCCTTCTACGACGATACGGTTGATGATTAAAATCCTGCATTACCCATAATCTGGAAGATACCATAATTGCCATAGTTCAGGGTCTTTAGGGTAATGTAGGTTTATATCACTAACCGTATTTTGAGGGATCCTCAGTATAGTTTTAGCATAATATGTCCCAAAACCCTACTCTAATTATGAGGGCCGCTACATGAATCCAGAGATCAACAGTAGAGGATGTTTGTGGCCTCAAGGATGGTAGGGCTTAGTGTCAACGGGCGGGGCCTGGGATCATTCGGATCCTGACATGCGGGTTCTACATTCATTTTCTGAAACCCTCATCTCTTACTTTACGGTTTAAGTTTAAGCCTAAGCCCTAAACCTAAACCCTAAACCCTAAGCCCTGAACCCCCAGTGATGTGCCAGCGATGTTGGAGTAGCCTAGCCTGCCGCAACCTTCTGAGGTGGGAGTCCAATGGCAGCGGCTCTGCCAGCTTCTTGTCATGGTAGAATCAGATTTTAGGGTTTAGGGTTTATAGCGTATATGGTTTAGGGTTTGGGGTTTAGGGTGTGGGGTTTAGGGTTTAGGGTTTAGGGTTTAGGGTATATTCATAGTAGACTTATACTTATAGTTTACCTATAGTATCCGGACCATGGACTAGGCTTCTTGCAGACCTGCCGGGAGCGCTGGTGGAGGCAAACGTGGTCACCTTCAACGCCGGGCTTGGGAGCAAGCGCAGCGGCTGGCCTCGAATCGTAGTCTGGGCTTTGGAGTACCATACTTTAATTAATACTTTTCTTGGGGACCTGTTCCTTAAAGGAGCCATTCTGAAATACAAGTCTATACATTTTTGTCCCTGGTTACTTCAAAGCCCAGTAGTGCTCTCGCGCTTTCTTGCTGTTGCTGCCGATTAACCCTAACCCTAAACCTTAAACCCCAAACCCCAAACCTTAGACCCAAAGCCGCTGATGATGAGACACATACAAGTTACAAGCACCTCATGTAGGAACCTGATTAAGAGACCCTGGTCTTCTTGCCCGAAATATGAGGTGTCACTTAAAGAACCCCTAAACCCTAAACCCTAAACCCTTATGAAAACAGAAAACCAAGGTTTCTTAACCAGGTTCCTTTTTTTGGCCAATCCAAGCCCTCAGTCCTACACTTCGCCCCCCAAACCAGAGCGTTTCGGTTTTTGCTGAGGGTTTAGGGTTGAAAACCCTAAACCCTAAACCCCAAACCCTAAACCCTAAACCCTAAACCCTAAAACCCTAAACCCTAAACCTTAAACCCGAAACCGTGGTTTAGGGCACAAAATCCAAAGGCAGTGGGTGGCCACGGTCGCTTCAGATGCTGTCGGAGATGTCCGCTTTGAGTCTTTGCCCAGACGTCATCAGCGTCAGTGCAGTGGTGAGCGCCAGCCAGACGCCAGGAGGTTGGAAGACAGGGCTGAGACTTTTTGCTGGGATGCGGGCCGCCGGTATTCGAAAAGATTCGATTTGCTTCAATTCGACCATTGCTTCATGCAGCGAAGTGGGCCATTGGACTGCAGCTCAGATGCTGCTGTCGGGTATGTTCCACACCGCCGTAGAGACCAACTCTGTCACTTACAATGCTGGGCTCAGCGCATGTGACGGGGCCGGGGCTTGGTATCAAGGGCTTGAGCTCCTTGCAACGATGATGTTGGCGCAGGTCGAAGCACATGCTATTGTCTGCAATTCTTGCATCAGCGCATGTGAGAAGGCAGGCCGCTGGCAGATGGCACTCTGCATCCTTTCGGAAATGCCCGCCATGAAGCTGCAAAGGGACGTCATCAGCTTCAATGCCGCCATCAGTGCCTGTGCCCGAGCCGGGCGGTGGCAGCGAGCCCTGCAAGTATTCTCTGACATGTCCCAGGCCCAACTTCCGGCAGACTTGGTTAGCTTCAATTCCGCCATCGCCTCGTGCGCGAAAGATGGGCATTGGGCTCTGGCACTTCATCTACTGTCGGAGCTGGAAGGACTGGGGTGTTCTTGGAAATTGTTTTTAAGTTTTAAGGACTATAATCCCTATATGACCATATATACTATGGAGGCACGCTATGTTG
>CAJNDV010033629.1:7418-32418 GCA_905221635.1 Symbiodinium sp. CCMP2456 | reverse complement strand
GCCGGGACACACATGCACACACGTTTGTACTGTCAAGTCAACACGCACACACATTGAAAGTGGAACAGTTCAAGCGTCCACAACCATCCGAATGCCAGCCTATGAAACACACGTCTGCAGGTGGCCGCCTAACACTCCTCACAAAGGGCCTGATGTATAGGATGCAGTGCGATGCCGCACAAGTCAACACACAGGCTAGAATAAGAATGTAATCGGGGGTGAGTGTGAGAGAGAGAGAGACAGAACGCGTTGCACATTTTCGTATATTTAGTATTTGACAGACGTGCAATACAAGTACAAAGAATCAGCTTCAACTTACGCAGCCTCATAAGCTTGACAATGAGGGATCCTCTCTGTTCCCTGTAGGTGGGACTGCCAGCGGAGTAATGGAGATCGTTGGCAAGGCTATACGGAAGCACGACAAGGAACGCAAGGTACCATGCCTGGGCATCACCCCCTACGGCGCTCTGACACGAGGTTGGCGTGACCTGATTTGCTCAGAGGCTGCTTTTGAGGAAAGCTGCCCGGCAAACCCAAACCCGAAGAAGCTCGGAATGGTTACGTTTGCAAGTTGGGCCTTTGCAGTTCTATTTGGGTGTTCCGGTTGTGTAGAAAGCAGGCAGTCGCCCTGCAAATCCGAGGAAGATGGATGCTGCAGAGGCGAAGCCAGAAGGGACAGCAGTCGACGATAGGCCGCTGGCAGCCCTTCAAGAAAACCATTCGCACTTCATCATCTGCGACAATGGTCAGGTTGGCAGCCAGACGTTTGGGACGGAGATTTCTTTCCGGACGCGCTTCGAGGATCATGTTGCAAAGGGCGACTTCAATGACGTCGAGGGGAGCTTGCAGGTTCGCGTGCCGCGTGTGATGATCCTTCTGAATGGTGGCAAGATCTCGCTGGAGTCGCTGGTCCAGGCTGCCTTAGCGATTTCCACCGCATTGCTGCTGTTGAGCTCGTGTTCGTTTGTCGTGTCTGATGTGCAGATCGGTTTGGGCTGTTGTCCCTCTGCGATCAAGCATCGGCTGTTATGGTTCAGCAACAGGGTTCCATGTAGAATGACCAGATCACGGTCAGGCTATTCAAACTGGCTGTCCGTTGGTGGTGTGCCGTGGAACTGGACGCCTCGCCGACGTCATTTGCCGTGTCTTGGAAGAGCCCTGCAGCCTCTTGGCTTTCTTCTGCTTGGCCTTCCTTGTGCGCGGTTCCTATTGTAGTGTGAAAGCAAGGAGCCTAGCCGCTTGCAGAGTTCAGGGCTTTGTCTGCCTGGGTCGGCATTAACCAGGTGTGGACGACGAAGACGAGAACTCCTTCCGAAGTCACTTCCAAGAAACCTTGAAACTCGGCTCTGCTTGACGGATCCAGATAAAGCTGAGCTCAGCTTACGACTATGACTATGACTTGTGCGCAGGAACGACAAACAGAAGTAGCAGTGGGGTATGGTACCGTAAGCTGATCGCCACGAAACTCGCCGGTTAGCCAACAGCAGTTCCAATGACCCTGCCGGCCCCAGCATTCTTTTTTGGTCTGCGTTTCATTTAATTGGTATTCGGCTCAGGAGACCGTGCTTCAGGTGTGGATGTTCGAGGTTCCGCCAACAAGCACACTGAGGCATGAGGCCGTCAAGGAGTTCATGCCGCAGGACACCTTGACGACACAAGACATCGAGCATTTCGCCACTTGGGTCAATCTTGTTTGCAGTGCTTGGGGTAAGTAGGGCGGTCATATATGATGTCCCAGCCTAGACACGTTCTTGTTTACACCCCCATTGGCCAATGCAGCTTCTTGCCGCATGCCCCTTGGACATACACACACAGAGATGTAATATATATATATATAGAACATATATATATATATATATAATATACGTAAATATAATATATATATATATGTATGTATATGTATGTATATATAAATATATATACTTGTATATGTATTACTATTTATTACACATATGTTGGCCCCCGTTTTGGGTCTCGAAAGTGCAGCGTCTTTAGGGTAGGCATTTGCATCCTGAAATTTACAGCTCAGGGTGACGAGCTTGAACAGACTGCTTTCATTATTTCCCCTTTCGTTGAAGGTTGAATTTGTTTCTGGGCGTGCAGCTTGGCTGGTCACTTCACAAGCATAGTACACGAGACTGAGCTCTCGGAACCGTCATCCTTTCTGACCATCGAGTCCACGGCCTCAATCTTCTACTTTGTGGGACCCCTACAATTTCGCCTTGGATTGCAGCGGATGTAGTCCTTCAGGAAGCCATCGTGCAGAGTGACATGGTGGTGATCTACTCTATCAACGACCGCTTCGAAGAAGCCGTTTGTCCTCACAAAGCAAGCTCACGCTTCATTGATGGCCTTACGCCCTTTAAATCCCTGAGCGCCTGAAGAGCCTTGTGGTCGGCTCGCGTTTCATCCCATCATGAAATCCTAACCAGACCTCCGAAGTACCGGCTGACGCGTGCGATGTCTCGACATCCCTCAAGTTTAAAAAAAACGCAGGTTTGAAGGCGGCCAGCTCCGCCTCACCCACACATGCATGAGACGGTATTGAAAAGGTTCAGCTACTCAAGGCTGTGAATTCTGCTAGCCCCAAAAATGCGAGGACACGAGGGCGCGATTCCCCACTCCTTCGCCCGCAGATCCTAAAGCCCACCTATGGACCTTCGAAGTGGTTCACGCAACTTCGAGACTCAAGCTTGAACTTAAGTTTACATTATAGTTTACATGGACGTAGATACTGAAAGAAATCTTGGGTTTCACGATGTGCGGTTCTGGGTTGAAAGCATTTTAGGCTTCAGTTTCCTGAGAGATTTGTCCCCCTTCCGGAGTGCTTCAGATGTACTTGCCGGTGCGGCTAGGTTACTTTAGGTTAGAAATTTACTGTATGATTGAGAGTTTTGGGACAGGTTCATTCCGCCATCTAGCCTTCAACAGTCCACACCCGAAGCCTTCAACCATAAAGCATTGAAAGCCTAAGCATGCCCAATCCTGATTCCTCCTGCCCCTTATGCCCTACACCCCAGAGAATCCCCGCGAAGGCCCTGTGAAGCAAAACACCAGGTGGTTCTGCAGGCGGTCTTGGGCCACGCCGGCTCTGCTCCAACAACCTCTTCCAGAGATCTCGAGGTGTGGATGACGTTACATATGGTTTCTTATGGTTTCGACATTCGAGTTGTATGGAGAGTGTTACGTTCAAAGCTTTGTTTCGGAATTCGAGCAGAGGGGGCTGGCTGGAAGTTAAGACTCCACTAAGACACGGGATGTTGTGGTTGAAAGGGCTTGGTTTAGCTTATGAATCGTGTTCCAATGTCCCTGCATGGAATGTATGCATGATGTGTGAGCTGTTCGGTTTGCCTTGATTCAGTGCTTCTCACAGGTTTGCAAGCCACTCAGGTTTCTGAGGTCGGGCAGCCTTTGTTGAAAACGTTCTGGCTTGTGGCTTTGGGCCTTACAGCTCACAGAGTTGCTTGCAGCTGCTGGGCTCTAAATGGCAACGCACAGGAGAAGGCTGTTAACGAAGCATGGCCAAAACGAGAACAGCCTATACTACTGGCAGGACATGGCAGGACCTTGGGCTTGAAGGCGAGCTCATTTGATGGGTCCGATAGCTGTTCTTACGGCGGGTTTGGGGTTCTAGTCTAGAGCTGAAAGGTAAACCTTGGCCACTGCCAAAAGCTAATCCGGAATCCAAAGCTCCGCTCTCAGAGCTTCACGCGAGTAGTACGATTCCGAACCTGCGTGACGCCTCAGACTTGTTTCCAGGCCCCAAGCGCGGTCGCTGTGGGGCAACAGCTGGCCTTGGCTGTGCAGTACCGTGGTTGTCATTTAGACACGTGAAGAAAATCAGGGTCTGGCAATTGAAGGCGCAGGGTGACAAGCGTCATGCTCGTATGGGTCCTCACAGGCTAGTCAGTACGTCAGCGAAAGGTGCAGGAGAAGATTCAATCATGATCTTCAACTCAAACAGGAAAGAAAAAGTTTCGTTTCTGAATCCAGCTCTCTTCCGCCTGCCGCTCTGACAGGTGGGGCTGTTCCAACTACTATGGCCACCTGGGGCAAAGGCTTATGGAAAGCGGCGATCCGAATGGGGCCATCAAGCTGATCTTCAAGGAGTCAATACTCTAATATAGGAGCCTGAACCTGTGGGTCGTATTGTATTATATACATATATATATATATATATTATTATTATTATATATATATATACAATCTGTCGTTGTATGTTACCGAAGTATGGTATATAACTCTTTAGAAGTGCACACGCAAGAACCTCGTCAAGCCGAGTAACCCTGATGGTTGTAGCTGAACGTCATGCCCATTGCATGAGCCCTCACCCCTGCAGTAGCTTGATCAGTTTATTTGTCTCTCTGCACGGCCGAAGACGGTCACACCACAAGCCCTGGTCAAACCCTAAGCGGCATTGCCTCACCTAAAGAGCCTTCTCTTCTTCTCTTGCAGGAGCTGGTGGCTTTTAACTCTGGTATGACGCCCGTGACGGTGGTGCTCCCCGGGCAGAGCAGGGTGTCAAGAGGAAGGCTCAAGGCTGAAATTTAAGGGTTTCGGTTCCTGGCAAGCCTGAGTGTAAGCCGATGGAATTAACTTCGGATTTGTGGAGATCGGGAATTGCAGGTCTGCCCTGGCATGCAGGTGCGCAGCGTGCGCGAGAATGCCGGCATGCTGGTGGCGTGGCTTCTTCAGAACTATCTGAAGCAGATGGATCAGCCACCTGGTCATGCGCCAGTACGGAGTTGTGTTTTCAGTTCGATATGTTCACAATGCATTTGTACCCATTGCTTCGGACATTGCCATCATGATGCACGCGCACAGAGACACACCAAACTCCAACTCTAGTATGCTTGGATTCATAAAACTTGTCGGACAAGTGGGGACCCAGTTGTCCTGCTTGAAGAACAAGACGTCGTGCCGGGGTTATCCGGGACTAGTTTTTTTCAGAGTCGTGTGTCGTTTCACCGTCTAGACTTGCAACTTAGCGCGGAGGGAAAAACGAGTTTACAGGGAAACTACGGTTGAGGGCTGCTTCAAGGCTAATCAGGGCGATAGCAAGCGGCAGATGGTTCCGCTTGCCATTTCAAAGGACCTCAAGGAATGCAGAGGGCCGACTGACAGTATCGCTGCGCCAATACAACTGCTGCCGACGAACAAACTCGCCTCCGCTTCAGGTGTCTTGCTTTATATTTTCACTTTCCGGGAATAGCTGTGAGATCTTCAGCTCGCGCAGTACTTCGTTCCGGGTGGTCCCGATCTTCCCGATGAAGCTGGTTACTATTGGAACGAAAGGCAAAAACTTCACCTCTTCTTCCGTCTGTGACATCTGCCAAGCTGTAGGATGAAGAACAGAGCCACCTATCTGCCATGGCGAACGTTCTCAGGACGACCTTCGAAGATCGTCCTGGGTTCCAGGAGCCGGTTACTATTGGAACGAACCGCAGAAACTTCATTCCGTGCACAAGAGAACACGTGGGTCATCAGCCACCCCAAGCAGCGGTTGGTTCCGGTTGTAGCCTCGCAGCTGCCGATGAGGCTTCAGGAGATAAGACAAAGTTGCCTCTGCTAAAGGCGTCGCTCTGTATATCTTCACCTTCCAGCGACAGCTGAAAGACCTTGCTGGATGCTACGTACACTTCGGCGAGTACAACAAGAGCCCTTGCTGCAAGTGCTGGCAGGCGCCTCGGCGCTTCCTAACGAAGTCCGACACAGGACTCTGCATCGTCCGAGACAAAGACTGCAAGGGCGTGGCGTGGGCACAAGCAACAATCTGATGCATTTTGCAGGGCCAGACAAAAGCATGGAGAATGGAGAAGGCCCGTTGCGAGGTGGTGGACAAGTGGCGTGAGCCCCGCGTTCGCAGGAGTTCGGGATGCTCTGCGATCTGGCGTGTTCACACACCTCCACCTGGAAGCAGCAGGCGTGAGTCCAAAGTTCTGGAACTTGGCGGCGAACTTGGACTTCATGGTGTGGGCATACCGACGCATTCCCGATGTCGATCACGACCTCGTGGATTTTTGCGCTTCGCCTGCACCTGCATCCTCTTCCTCTTCCTCGCCGAGTGCGCCTGCTTCATCTTCCACGTCGCCCGCCAACCTCCCGCCATTCCAAGGCAGGGCGAACATACTTCACCGAGGTGCAGTCGCATCCGTGTGTTTATGGACAAGACACAGCGAGGACTGCGTCGTCAAAGTGATCTACGAGGTCTTCAAGAGACACGTCTACAGGCCGTCTGGTGGCGCTGGGCTCTTCATGCCGCGAAGGGGGGACCATTTGCTGACCTGAAAGGGTCGGCCATGGCTTGGTATCCCGAAAATGGCACAGCCAGCAGCCATGCTTACGAGCCGACGCGCGCTGTTGAGATGCTGCAGGGGAACCTTGGAGAGGAACCACGAGTACAGCTGCACAAAAAAGCGGTGGTCCACGAGACATGCTCTTCGGAGACGGGCGGCCGCAAGATCGGAGCACATGGCCAGTGCTACAACAGCCTTTGTTTCGGGGCGGATTTTTTTGCAACTCTTCTTGTGAGGTCCGGTGCTAGACTACAAGGCAAAACCTCAAGGACCTGTGCCAAGCACAGTCTTGTCCTGTTGAATACCCGACAGAGCTTGGAGAAGGCATCTGCACAGTGTATCAGAGGGCGAAGGTGTGGCACCAAGAAGGTGACTGCATCAGGATGTCGGAAAGACGCATCTTCACCGTCTTGTGCACGGACATCGGAGAAGGGAGGCAGTACTGGTTTGGTGGCTGCTTCAGCGCTTCTGCCCATATTGCATGCCAAGGCCAGGGGTCTAAGCTGCTTCATGCCGGTTCGGAAACAGGCCGCGAGATTTCACCACGGAAGATGCGGAGACATATCCGGACCAGCATGCGCCCGTGCTCCACCGACACCCCTGACAGGTCAGACTCGAAGTTGTCAGTCTTCGAGGATCAGTAGCGTCAGCTAGACGTGGAGACATTCCAGTCGCTGTGCAAAAAAATCCTATCTCGCAATTTGGGACAAGTTGCATGCCCTTCCTGCAGCCACGCCCTTGTCGACAACGGATTGCCTGGCTTGTAAGCAGGGCGCTCTGACCCTCATCAAGACCAGGTCGATACAATGTCCTTGGTATTGGCTTCCGTGTCAACGGCCCGCTCACAGCCCCACTAACGTCCCATCAAAGCCGACAAACCAAATGTGTTTTCTGCAGTCCTAGAGCTCAGGTTCGTTGTGAACAAGGAGACTTTAGGCATCGATATCCACTGGAGCCACGTGGCGCAGGAATCCTGGAGGTCTCTCGAAGGACGTAATCTGCTTGTGTGCAGGGTTTCAGGGTAGTAGGGTTTTTCCAGTTGGGGCTGTGGGTCTAGGGCCCAAGGTGGACAAGCCAGTTAACCGGAACAACATGCATCTAAATCCAAGGTCTGAAAGCCTCCGTATACTACAATTCTGCGTCCTAATACAACCACTCTAAACTCTACATGTAACCAGCCTTTCAAGGCTATTTGTGTTGAAGGCAGTTGAAGGTAGAAGACTCCAGCGGCGAACATCACCACAGGTCAAGCCAGGGCGTTGATATTAAGTCATTAGGCTCTGTTGTTTACTCCAGATCTTGGGCAACAGGTAACAAAGCAGCATTACGCATACGAAAATGAGTCTCATTTGTTCGGCCTCTTCCGCACGTGATCGTTGCTCATCGTCGTAGTCGTCCACGATAACAACGTTGTTATTGTTGTTGTTATGTTTCTGTTTGTGATTCATGGCGATGTAGTTTATCAAGATTATCATGATTGTTGTCATGTTTACTGCACTTACTTTAGTTATGGCCAACATTCGGACGTTTCCTCTATAGAACTAGCAGGAGGAGAAGTAGCGGCATTCGCTGCATTGGAAGTACAAGCAGCAGCCGGCCAAAGAACGCCCTGTCAGGACTGCTCGTCTGGTCCATTGAGCAAGAGGCTCCATGCTCTGTGCTGGAGATCATCTGGTCCTACATGGAGGATGCTTAGAAGGATTCGTGTTCAGGTCTTTTAGGGCCCGCAGCAAGCGCTGGTTTTGTTGTTTTTGTTGATGGCAATTATTACTTGTGGTCGTTATTGTGTTGTGTTCCTGCTGACCGGTGCCCGGAAGCCCTAGGCTGATGGGTTACCAAGCATTGATACTAGTAGCTCGATCGTCAAGACTGCCTCGCTATCGCCGCCACGACGGTTGTCATGCCACCACCATTGCCATAGCAGTCAGACTCACCCGACTTTAAGTTCTTAAGAGCCGGCCCGGACAGATGAAGCGGACACACTCAAAGTCGGACCCCGAACAAGTTTTAGTAGGTTTATCGGACTTGAGCTGTAAGTAGCCTGCAGATCTCAGAGCCGCTAAAGCGACTTCTAAATTCAATTGGTTGCGTGGCGTCTTTGTTGTCATTGTTGTTGTTGGTGGTGGTGGTGGTGGTGGTGGTGGTGGTGGCGGTGGTGGTGGTTATGGTCTTGGTCATGATCGCCATCTTCGTCGTTGTCGTCGTTGCTGATGTTCTTTTGTTGGCATAAGACCCATCCATTGCTTTGCAGTGTTCCCCTCCCGAAACCCTAGGTCCTGCACTCATCAGCCCGAAGCCCTAACGAACAACCAAACCCCCAGACCGCAAATCGCAAATCCTTGGGCCCTGGCTCAGTTTCGAAAGTGCATCCTAAACCCTTCAGGACCCTGTCCATGCAGCTCTGATCGCTGCCTCCGCTTGCCGAGACACTGCAGAGAGGGAACACAGCTCGGCTTCCTACCAGGACCCATGCATCTTTCCAGGGGTGTCTTGAAATAAAGGGGTTCCTGTGCTATTTTTCGCGACTCCGCTTTCCCGGGCTGCTACCGAGGCCTGATGGCTGAATCAAGTTGCATCTCAAGGTGCTTTCGCAGGGTTGTTTGTTGAGGGCCTTCTTGTTGCTGTTGGAGGCTTGTGTAGGGATGGTGAAGTTTTTGTCTGGGTTTTATTTCTTTCACGTAGGGGTTCACGAGGTTTCCGCACACACGGACCACTCAATAGAGTGCTATCGGTGTGCAAAACTTTTGAGGTTTTCTACAAGAATATTTGCGGTTGTTCTGTTGGGTTCCACACCGTTGCATCGTTGGTGAAGACTTGATCTGCGACTGCAGGGCAAGGCGTGAGGACTCGGTTCACGGTTCAAGCACCAGGCTAAACTGGTTTAGGGTTTGGCTTCGAGATCTCCAAGACATCGAGTGCTTTGAGTTTCATTGTCGGTTCTAGGACGTTTTCGTGGCATGTGGATGTTGATGAGTTTCATGAAGCCTTCGGGCTGGTGAAGGTCGGCTGTTGTTGGTGCCATCTCCCGTCGACCAGGACGGCTTGGCCAAGAAGGAGTTGGAGGACTGAAGCTTCGAGGAAACCTGCAACCCACAACCTTGCTCTCCAGGCATCTTCAATCTGCACCGCAATGGATGTCGTGGCGTCGAATGGATCACAATGATCACAGACTCAGCTACGCAGCCACCAGACAGCATAAACAACCAGCAACAGCAGCACCTCCACCACCGCCGCCACCGCCGCCGCCACCACCACCACCGCCACCACCACCACCACCACCACCACAGCCGCATTGCCGCATAATTGTTCCCAACAGTGATTTCGATTGTATACAGAGGCAGTATGAGGACCGCCACCGTAGCAATCATCGTCAAGAAATAAGGCCACGACTTGCCGTTCATGCTGGTGACAGTGGGGATGGTCTCGGTTGTGTCGTGCGGTGGTTTGTCATGGCAGCTACTGAGGGCTGATGCCAGATTGCAGGACTCGGCGGACCGCTTTGAGAAACTTGCCATCCTTGTCTTGGAAGACCTTGCTCAGTCGGGGAAAGGGGTGGAGTACCTCTTCCAGGAGGGGCTTCTAGCGTCTGTGCGACGTGTTGGACCATTTTCCGCGGGCTTATTGGCTTGGGGTTCTAAGGGTTGGGCTCTGGGGCTAACAGAACAACGACGGGCGGTGATGACGTTCTTTGGGTTTCACGGTTCAATGGTGGCTACTAGACAGGAGTACCACATTTGATGCGGCTTTAAAAGCTGGAGTCGGACTGGCCCACGAGAACAAGCCGCTTCAGGAAATTTTATGGCTGCTTCCTCTGGTGTTAGGAGCCCAGAACCATATGAAACCCTCTACCCTGAGAGGAGCCGGTCCGCTGGCAAGGTAATCGCAACTGCTTTCGCCTCGCGCACGAGCTGGGTTGCAAGACCTTTGGCTGTCTTCTGCCGTCCCCTAGGGTTGCTGTACAAGTGTTCTGCATTGGTTGAAGATGTATTTCCCGATTTCCCATCGGTGAGTTCTAGTCATAGTTTATCGCCGTGTGTGACCATCACTTGCACGGCTAGGAGCTGCCGGTTCTTGTTTGGCTCGGCTCGTGCGGCTCTGGTGATCTGATTTCGGGGTAGCAGTTGCGTCTCCGGCCTTACGAGCCCGCCGAGGACCTTTGTGTCCAAGACGACCTACCGGCGTGCTGTCGACCAGTTCCCTGACGGAGGATCTCTTTTTCCCTGGCTGGGGCTTCAGGTCTCGAGGTCAACGGCTTTAGATCATGGGGTTATTGTTCCCCCAAAGCCCTAGCCTTGAAAGCCCTACTACGCCAGTGCCCAAAGCCATAAAGCTGACACTGAACCTTAACAAGGTATTGGATGACGCCAGTTCCTTTCAACCTCCACTTCCATCACGGCCAACTGGATCATTCCAAGCTCTTCAGCTGGCGGTCGTGGCTGAGCCTCCGTGCAGAGAAGGGGCAAGCCAAAGAGCTGAAGATCTGCGACTTCGGTCCCTGGCAGTTCTTTTCAATCCCGTATGTCCAGGCAAGGGCATGCTCCATCTATCCATCTACTACCTAGCTGCCTACTATCTATCTACTGGTATCTATAATACTCTATGCTCTGATTATCTTTCGATCTATCTCGTACTCTGTGTTATCTGTCGATCTGTCCACCTGCCTGTCTACCCACAGACCCCCCTCCCTACCGACCTGCTACTTACCTGCCTGCCTGCAGGCGACAAAGGGCTAGCAGTACCTAACGGTCATGTGGGTAGACATGAAGAAGCATGGGAAGCACTACTACCGAGACCTGGTATGGCGGTCGCATCCTAGCCATGCCGATGAAGCCCTGGATGTTGACTGGATGGGTTTACAAACATGTAAACCTGTTCCTGCAGAGTTGCACCAGGATCCCGTAGTGGATAGCTGGTGGACTCGACCGTCCGTGTGTTGACATGAGTTTTCATGACAGTCTTGTGTCGGCGAGCGTGCAATTGAAGCTCTTCTTCGGAGTTGTTCTCGTGTCAGTCTGCATGAGGTTGCAAATGAGCCTGCAGTCCCATAACGTGTTCCACGAAGCAGCAGCAGATCAGAACGTTATACAATCAAAAGAGCTACATCACCGACGACATTCCAGATTGAGATCTGATATAACAGTGTGTGTGTGTGTGTCTAAACGTGATTGTGTGTGTGTCTGCCAGCATGCATGGCTGGATGTATGTATGTATGTATGTATGTATGTATGTATGCATGTATGCTTATTGGATTGTTTGCTTTGTTGGTTTGTACTTGTGCTGTATGCATTTGTGCGTGTGTGTGTGTGTGTGCGTGTGTGCGTGCCGGTGTGTGTGTGTGTATAGCTGGGTATATTTATGTATTTGTGTGTGTGTGTGTGAATGAATGAATGAATGAATGAATGAATGAATGAATGAAGGAATAAAGGAACGAAAAGTGAAGGGAGTGAATGTGTGAATGAGTGATTGAATGGCATGAATGAAATGAATGGCATTCATGAATGAATGAATGAATGAATGAATGAATGAATTAATTAAGTTCAATTGAAATGTCATGAAATGAAGTCACATGAAATGAAATCACATGAAATGGAATGGAATGAATGAATGAATGAATGAATGAATGAGTTAATGAATGAATGAATTAATGAATGAGTGAATGAACGACGGAACGAATGAACGAATGAACGAATGCATGAATGAGTGCATGAATGAATGATTGATTACATGAATGCTTGATTGAATTATTGAATGATTGAATTACTGAATGAATGAGTGAATGAGTAAATGAATGAATGAATGAATGAATGAATGGATGAATGAATGAATTACTGAATGAATGAATGAATGCATGCCTGCATGAATGAAGGAACGCATGAATGTAAGAATGTATGTGTGTATGTATACGTGTGCATGTGTGAGTGTCTGTGTGTGTGTGGAGGCCCAGTGTAGACAGGCGGGCGCGCAGGCAGGCACACCGCGGCACGCAACAAACAGCAGGCACAGGCAAGCACAGAGGCTGGCAAAGGAAGGCGCACGCAGGCAGGCAGGCATGATCAGGCATGTACTTATGTATGTATGCATGCCTGTTCTCTGTTTGTAAGATACACACTGTATTACTTGTTTGTTCAGTCGCATTCTTGTTGCTATGATCAGGTTCAGTCTTGTTGTTTACATATAGTATATCTCCATTTCGGCGAATACTAGTCAGTAGCAGACAAATTGTTCATTGCAGCCCAGCCAACAGCCACCAAACTTGAGGGTTTGAGGTCACCTTACTCTATCATCATGGGAGAAGCCATGAACAACCGCAGAGTCAAATTTGGGGCGGGTTCGGCAAGTACAGAACTTCTGTCCCAAGAGCCTTCTCTGCAAGCTGAAGGCGTGGACCAATGGAATCGCCCGCTGCCTTTTCGTCGCTCTCTATTCTTATGCGGTGTTCTACAGATTGTTGGCGGTGGGCGGCATTTGCTTCATGGAGGCCTGGGGTGCTGCAATCATAGCAGTCTCGGCATTTGAATGTCAGGTGTTGGGCTCTAGAGTACAAGCGGCTTCATACTAGGGCCGGAATCGTTTTTGATGAGTTGACACTACCGATCGTGCTGTCGCAGTCGGGTGAGCTGCTCTGGATTTGGTCTGCCATGCTCCCCTGACACTTTTGATCGGAAAGCCCGCAGCTTCGGCCAAAATCCCCAAACCTTCAAGTCGTCAACCTAAGAGCTGAGAAGAGCAAAGCCGAAGCCCTGTTTCAGAATGCCGACATGTACATTTATTAATCCTGAACCGTACTCTGCGACACCTCTTCCAAGCCCAGAGCCTCGAATCCCTGCAGCCTTAGCCGAAATCCAGGTGCTGCTCTTCCTATGGGGTCTGGGCCTTGCCCTGGTTGAGCTTCGGCAACTGGAGAACAACGGGTTTCTTGGCCTTTGGGCGTTGGATGGAGCCTTTTCAGTTCAGCTTAGTACTTCCGAAGCGCCACGCACTGAGGTTGTCGAGTCTATGTCTTGATGTTCAAAGCGTGAAGCCTATTAGGCTTGAGAGTCAGGTCGTGGGTTTCAGGTTTGACGCTGGAGCTTAAGGTCTTCGGCTCGTCGCTGCAGCTGCTGCCCATGAGCAACAATCGAGTTGGCGTAATATTATCAGTTTTGACTCGTATATTGTTGGCGTTAGTATTACTACTTATTTGCCTCAACATCTGCATCGGGGCCCTTTGTCCTCATCTGTGCCGTGAGCGACTGACCTAGGCGTCCGTCCTGCGGAAGTCAGGTTGTGTTGGATTTCAGACTGCTCCTCGAGCCAGGTTTCCTTCCTACATCCACGACTTTTGGAACATCTTGGACGCCGTGCACATCACGGTGCCCCTGCCCTCATTCCCTTTGCTTTACCCTTCTTGCCATCTGGTACTTTGTTTAGCGAAGGCTTCACATCTGGGACCCTGAAGACTTGAAGTCTGCAAAAAGCCAACACCAAACCTGAACTCCTGAGGACAGACGCCCATGAAGCGCCCGTGCACGAGCTTGCACGAGCATTGAACGCCAGAGCCAGAGATGAAGGTCCTAAAATCCCAAACCTGAGGCCCATTCTTCAGCCGCAATACTGTATGGAAGCATGAATAATTACAAAGATTTTCGTCTCAAGCTTGTTCTTTGGGGTCCGAGCCCTTTCCATTTGGGGCTCGACAATTTCGGGTCGACCACTCGATTGTCCGGACTTGGCCAGCTTTCACCCGACGCTTCCGGCAGGGATGTCTGCAGTTCGGGCACTGAAGCAGCGCTTGCACATAGTTTGGCTGCCAAGGTTCAGGCACAGTCTCTTCTATCTGGATTCTGATGATGATCAGGAGGATGAGGAGGAGGCGGATGAGGAGGATTACGATGTCCTACGTGAGGCAAACACGTTGAGACTCGGGCAAATTCAGGCCGTACTTGACAGCTTCTGCCAAACATCTGAAGCTCAAGTGGAAGGGCTTCTGCATGCTGCAGGAAGCGGCCGAGCAGCAGAAGCGGAGAGTATTCTACAAAGGCCACAGAATCCAGATTTGGATTGTGTTGCTATCCAACGTTGACCGCACTATCTGTAGCATCCGAGAACGACCACCTCGAGGTGACACGCCTTTTGCTGGAGGTGTGGGCAAGGACAAAGCCACGCATGATGCCGCCAACTCGTTGTACATCGCAGCTAAAAGGCATTTGCAGGTTGCCGGCCTATTGCTGGAGGCCATGCGGAGAAGGAAAGGCCCATCGGAGTGGCGCCACGTCTATGTTTGTTGCAGCTCAGAAGGGACAGTTGGAGGCGGTGCGGCTGTTGCTGGAAGCGAACGCGGCCATGCGTGATGGCGCCACCCCTTTCATGCTCGCAACTGCGAAAGGGCATTTGGAGGTAGTATGCTTTTTGCTGGAGGCCAATGCCGACAAGGACAAGGCACATCGGAGTGGCTTCAGCGCTTTGTATACGTCGCGGCTCACGGTGGACAGTTGGAGGTTGTGCGGTTTTTGCTGAAAGCCAACGTGGACAAGGGCCACTTCAGAGTGGCGCATCCCCTTTGTGTGTCGCAGCTGCGAATGGACAGTTGGAGATTGTTCGGCTTTTGCTGCAGGCCATGCGGTGAAGGACAAGGCCCGTCAGAGTGGCGCCACGTCTTTGTTTGTTGCAGCTCAGAAGGGACAGTTGAAGTTGTGTGGCTTTTGCTGGCCGCCAATGCGGACGAGGACAAGGCCCACCGGAGTGGCACCACCCCGTCGTACATCGCAGCTGCGAATGGTCATTTGGAGGTTACCTGCCTTTTGCAGGAGCCCAACGTGGACAAGATCAAAGCTATCAATGACGTCGCAGATTAACCCATTCATTTAAATCCCATGTCGAACGCTCATATGGGGGCCTGAGTAATCCCTTACTGTTCGTTGCCTGAGGGAGCACCTATGCTAATGTGTAGTGGGCACAGTGCTATTACTCTGGGCTCTGTGGGACCAACTCTGCAGTTTGCCTCTCCCATTGAGGAACAGGCTGAGGGTAGTGCGCCACTGCGCAGTGACGTTTGAATCTCTGCGCGGAGTCTTGCTCGTAGTTCGCAGAATATGCTTGCTTCGACACTTTGGGACTACGCAGTCCTTTGCCCTACTTTATCTTCCCTGCCTGCCATCAGGTTTCTACCCCTCTTGAGCGTTTGGTCCAACATAATGCTTCTGTGAGGGTCCTTCAGCCCGGGTGAGCGCACACATGTGCACGACAAGACTTAATTTCGTGACAAGGACGCGCAACTTTGTGGAGGGTTTATTCGGCTGCCATTGCTTGCTTGTTACACCGCATGTGTGGCTTCCCTGCTGTATCTTAGGGTTTCGCTGACTGTTGTTCAGCGGGTGTTATGCAGTAGCTTCCTGTGATCTTGATTGAAGCTTTGCTATATTTTGATTGTGCATTTTTTGGGCTTGTGGGCCTTGTGCTGCAATAGAGCGTTTTTAGCCTGTCATCGGAGTGCTGAGCGGTGGACCAGATATCCTCCCTAATGCATGCACGCTGTGTGCTGCTCGAGACTTTCCGGCTGTTTGCTAGACTTTATTGCTGATTCTTGGACGTGTCGGTTGACACTGGGGGCCACTGCAAGCAACATCATGCCTTAGAGCCTGCCGTATTAATTGTACAAATACTTTTCGCCTACTTTGCTTCGAGGTGCTCCTTTCAGCATTGGTGCTTGGACTCCTTCTGGCCGACCAAAGCCGGGACATGAACAAGCCGGAGACTTCGATGGTTTGTAACATCTCGGGAATTAGATGCAGCTGAGGTGACATGCAGACAAATATTTTAGTGATCGTACCGCGTAGGATTGAGAGCTGAGTCCTCACAAAGCTTGTTTCTGCCAACAGGCTCCATGGTGCCGTATAGGGACCGTTCCTGATCTGACACAGCCGCGGTGAGTTTCAGTGACCCGCACGCGACCCAGCGACGGGCAGGGCAGATCTGCTTCTGCCATGCGAACCGTTGCCCGTAGCTTCTTCAGGGCTTGAGGGACGCTAGCTTATGACATTATGAGGGATACGCCTGTCTCGCCACAGGGCACCTCTCAAGGCGAATCTGCGAGCAACAAGAAAACTCTTGCTTGAGAAGAACATGAAAGAATTGAGTTTTGCTCCTGTGTCCCATGCCACCTATAGCATTGTCAGTACTGCCGAGAGTTCGAGACAGCTCAGGAGCAAGTGCTGGAAGTGATGCATGCGATGAATCTGCTGCCCTGCTGCTTGGGTTGCACTGAGCTTGGTGTCCCAGGCCGTTTAATGCCCACGAGAGCTAAGCCGATGCCCCATTATTGGGTATAAGATAGCAGCAGATGATCATTGCATACATATATTAGGCTTCTTAGTCGCGGTTCGCGCGGCCCAGAACCCCAGCAGCCCATGAACAAAGCTCTTCAGCTCAGGTTGGCTCCGGGTGTTGCAAGTGCTTCAGAACTCGGAGCACTTCGGAACTCTTCTCATCACCATCTTCGGGATGGCCAAGGAGAAATCTCAGCCGTTGCCTTCGGTGTGTGAGCGAATTTCTAGGAGCAGCAGCCCGCTTCTTCAAGCCATCTTGAGATTTAGTGATCGCTTTGTCATGAATAAGGACAGTCGGCCTTGGTTGAGAACCGTGTCGTATTTCTGCTGTGCGACGACCTGCTTTCGTTTGCCGTTGTTGCCATCATCAGGATGCGCTGAAGTTCTTCATCTTGGTGTTCATTTTCTGCTGTGCGTTCAGTTGTGCCATCACTCCAATTCTCTTCTCGCAGATCGAGGAGAGGGATAACCAGGCAGGTCGGGCAACAGCTATTTCCTCGCATCTTCTAGATTATAGAGATGCCATGTGGATGGAAGGCTTCTGCAGAGTCGGTTCCTGCTTTGCTTACTCCTTGCCAGGGCCTCACCTGGGCGTTCTGGACGATTGTTGGGAGCATGGACGAGGCGGCATTGGCCCAGCTGAAGACTCTTCCTCCCATCACGAGGATGACGGCCACGGTCTTGGTCTACATACTGGCGCTTGTTTGCAACGTGCTGCTGGTGAATCTGCTCATTGCTGTGATGAACAGCACCTATGAGAAGAACCAGTCCATGTCTCAAACCTCATGGGCGTTCTCGAGGATTGAGGCCGTTCTCGAGTACGATGATGAGTCGACGCTGCCTCCGCCACTCAATCTTTTGGGTCTGCTACTCGTGCAGTCTTACAGCCCCTTTAAAACCGATTACTTAAGCCAGTATGAAGTTCAAGACTTCTAAGACGTCTTTTTATAGTATCCTTGGGAAACCCGAACTGTTGTGGTTAGTCAAAGCTAGCCAAGTACCAAATGCTTAGAAGCAGTTTGTCATACACCTCAGCAAACCCCGAGCACCGAACAAGCCGGGAATCCCAAACCTAGGATTTGGGGTTTAGGGTTTCAGACCCTAAACCCTAAACCCCTAAAAAGCAGTCGAAAGGCTCTGGAAGCCGGAGCACGGACGACGAGGTTCCTTTGGTGCGAAGAGGCGAGCGAGAGGTTTTCGGGCTTAGGATGTAGCCTTCAGGGCTTCGGTGGTTCGGGTTTGGGGTTGGGGCTTCAACATGTTCGCATCTTGTCATAGATGCCAGGCGGGATGAAGGGGAGTCTGGCCCTAAGCCATGATCTTGCACGGCAAGCCCTAAGAGGCCCTAAAGCCCCGGACTGTCCGAACCTAGTTTTGGGGAGTCTCCGAAGATGCCACCCCTTGGATCATTGATAACCTGCGCGCTTGCAGCAGCCCGGAGATCGCTGTTTGAGGTCTTGACGTTGTAATACTGTGATCATGAGTCGTGCATTCAAACTGCCAGCCTTGCCATGACTAGCAGCATTGTTCTGGAGCCGTGTCCCCACTGAATCTATGAGGTTCTTGCGTTGTTGCCGCGATCGTGGCTGTGGTCATTATCGTGATCAGGTATCGCCCTCTTGTTCTTGGGCATCATAGTTCTGCGCTGTCTCTGTTGCCTTTATCATTCCGACAAATCCTTTGCCTCGCGCTCCAAGCCCTCACGTCCCAACCCCGGAATGCTCGCTGGGCTGGAACTCCGAATCCCTGACCTGATGACAAATTGAAGATTCATGCCCTACAAAAAACCTGAATTGCATGACCTTCAACCCTAGATTCCGCACTTGTCCCAGAAAGGTCCAAGACGCGTCTCCAACTGCCACTGCACGGTGATGTCATCGTGACACGACGGGACCTGAAAGAAGCACAGCAAAGGGCTCTCCGTGCCATCAGCTGCTCGCACCTCGCTGCTACGAAAGGGTGAGCAGCGCACATTTTCTTATGGAAGCGGTTTTTTTCTCGTAGTTTGCTTGAATGGGCCTCGTCCCCTGCAACGGTGCAAACGGAACTGCACCGAGTGACGCGAGCCATGAAGCCCCAGTGAACAACTACTTCCCCCAGCTCCTTCTCGAAATTAGGCAGGTGAATGTCTTCGTGAACAGCCCTGCTCTGCAAACCGTGGAGGCACAGGCTGAGGCTGTCAGGCCCTGACTTCATGGCCTTCGTTTGCTACATCTTGGCTCAAGCTACTTTTAACTCAAGCCAGCTACTGGCTCAGGCGTGTTACATGCCCCAGAACGTTCAGTTGAGTCTAGGAGTTTGGGGAACCCCGCATTTTCGAGTTGAAGAACCCTTGCCACCCTATTACGCACCTGCTGCTTCCGCCCGCTTGCCACAAGAACTCATGACTTCGAAGGGTAGCGGACCCCAAACCACAACTGTTTTGCCTCCTGTTGGTCGTCACACACAAGCCCTTGAGGCAGGCCCCTCTAGTGCTGCACCGAAGGTTAGAAAACCCAGCCTCGTTGAAACCCCTGAAGTCAAGAAGCCGAAGCTTGAACAACGTGAAGAACCAGATGTAGAAATGCCGAGTGGTGTAGCAGTTGCAGTTGAACCAGGTGACTGGTCCCCGTATGGCTTTCTTTGGGCACTGTCGGAAAGGCTCTTTCTCTGCCCTGGGCAGGCCCGGCGCTTCACAGCTTCTCGAACACGCATGGTTCAAAGAAAGCCTTCCGCCCTGCCCAGGGTTTTTTTTAATCTCCACTCGGGCAGACGGGGTCAAAATAAAGCTCGTCTCCCCCACATGGGTTTTTCTTCTACCCCGCCGCGTGGCCATGACCAAAGAAAGCCTCGCCCCTCAGCGGACAGGGGTTTCACTGGCCCTTGTGCAGCCCGGATCCAGATTCCTCGGGCCCGGGATGTTGGCCTAAAAGCCCTCCTAGCCCAACGACGGTTTTCAAAAAGGTCGCCTTGTGCACCCCTTGCCACGTAGAGGCCTTAAAAAATGCGTTCCCGTAGCGGCAATCTGAAACCTCGAGGAAGCACAAAACACCTTGACAGGCCACACAAGGCTTCTTTTACTTCCTGACAAGGCATCATCCAGACATGCTTTTTTTCGAGCAGTTTGCTCCTTGTTCTGAAATTCTTTATTCTTCTTCGAGCGGCTTGTTCCCATGTTCTCAAATTCTGTTTTTTTCCGACAGATTTGTTCTTTGCTCCTTTATTATACGTAGCCTTTGTCATAAATTCTGTAATCTCTTTCGAAAGGTTTGCTCGTTGTTCTCAAATTTTATAGTGTCTTCCGAGCGGTTTGCTCGTTGTTCTGAAATCTCTAATTCCTTCAAGCGGTTTCAACCTGGTTCTCAAACTCCCTAGCCTCTTTAGAGCGGATTGCTTCTTTGTTTCAATATCTCCAGTCTCTTCCAGGCGGATTGCTCCTAGTTCTCTAGTTACTTTCGAGCGGTTTGCTCTTTTGTTTCAATATCTCTAATCTTTTCGAACGGTTTGCTCCTTGTCTTCGCAAATTCTAAGTCCCTTTGGACCAGCTTGATCCTTGTGTTCAAGCTCTTTAGTCTTTTTCGAAATTCTCTACTGTTTTTGCAGCGGGTTGATCCTTGTTCTGAAATTTTCTATTCTCCTTCGAGCGGCTTGCTCCCGTGTTCTGAAATTTTCCAATCCTTTTTCGATCGGTTTGCTCCCTGCTCTTAAACTCTGTGGCCTCTGTCTTAAATTCTGTACTCTCCTTCGCACGGTTTGCTCGTTGTTCTCAAACTTTCTAGTGTCTTCCGAGCGGTTTGCTCGTTGTTCTGAAATTCTCTACTTCCTTTCGAGCGGTTTGCTCCTTGTTTTCAAACTCTCTAGTCTCTTTCGGAGTGCGCTAGGCTCTCTCGAGCGGTTGGCTTATTCTTCTGAAATTCTCGACTTCCTTTCGAGCGATTTGCTCCTTGATTTCGGATTCTCTAGGCTGCTTGTTTTCCAATTCTCTAGTCTCTTTCAGAACCAGGAGCAAGCCGCTCGAAAGATAGAGGCTACAGCATCTAAGAGCAGTGAGGAAACCGATCGAGAATGGACCTTAGAGAATTTGAGAACACGTTAACAAGCGGCTCGAAGGAGAATAGAGAATTTCAGAACAAGGAACAAGACAAGCCGCTCGAGGGGAACTAGGGAATTTCGAAAGGGACTTGAGATTTTGAAAACAAATACCATACCGCTCGAAAGGAATTCGATAATTTCAGTACAAGGAGCAAACCTCTAGAAAGAGAACTTCGAAAGATACTAGAGAATTTGACAACACGGAGCAAACCGCGCGAAAGGAAGTAGAGAATTTGATAAGAAGGAACAATCCGCTCGAAGGAGATTAGCGAATTCCGAAAGAGACTAGATAAGTTGAAAATCAGCAGCAAACCGCTCGATAAGAACCAGAGAATTTCAGAAGAAGGAGCGAACCGCTCGAAAGAGACTAGAGAATATCCAAAGAGACGTGAGAATTTGACAAAAAGTGAGAATTTCCAAGGAGACTTGAGAATTCAATACAAGGAGCAGACCGTTCGACAGAAATTAGAGAATGTCAGAGCAAGGAGGAAACCGTTAGAAAGAGACTAGAGAATTTCGACAAAGACATGAGAATTTGACAGCAAGATACAACAAGGAGCAAGACGCAAACAGCTTGAAGGAGACTGGAGAATTCCGAAAGAGACTAGACCACTTGAAAACAAGGAGCAAACCGCTCGAAATAGATTGGAGAATTTCCACAGAGACTAGAGAATCTGAAAACAAGGAACAGACCGCTCGAAAGAAACTAAAGAATTTCAGAACAAGGAGCAAACCGCTCGAGAGACACCAGAGAATTTCCAATTTCCCTAGTTTTTTTTTGGTTTGCTTCTTTGTTTCAATATCTCTAATACCTTCCAAGTGGCTTACTCCTTTTTCAGTTTGTTTTGACCGGCGTGCTCCTTAGTTTCGATATCGTTTCTGTTTCGAGACTAGGGAGGTTGAAAACACGGAACAAACCGCTCGAAAGGAACTAAAGAGCTGCAGAACAGGGAGCGAAGCGCTCGAAACAGACTGGATAATTTTGAAAACAAGGAGCAAACCGCTCGAAAGACACCAGAAAGATAGCAAACCGTTCGAAAGAGATTACAGATTTTGAGACAGAGGCTACAGAATCTAAGAGCACGGAGCAAACGATCGAAAAAGGATTGGAAAATTTCAGAACACGGAAGCAAGCCGCTCGAAGGAGAATAGAGAATTTCAGAACAAGGAGCAAGCCGCTCGAGAAACGCGAATAATTTCGAAAGGGACGACACAGGCTTGTTCCTTGTTCTGAGATTCTCTATTCTCCTTCGGGCGGCTTGCTCCCGTGTTCTGAAATTTTTGAGTCCTTTTTCGATCTTTTTGCCCCCTGCTTTTAAACTCTGTAGAATTCTGTGTTGTGTGCTAACTCCTCTTACGAACCTCTCGAGTGATGGTGTCATTGACTGCAATGTGCCGGCTGTTTCTTTCCTCTCGAGCACCGGGCACCACCCTTCACTGCATTTCACTGCCATGTGCGCGAGCTGCAAGAAGAGTGCAGCTGCTGGCTTTCTCGATCATTGACCGCTGTCGCTTGTGTGCTTGTGTGACATTGGTAGCGGAGCTCCTGGCTTCCGATCCTGGGACATGTCCAGTGGTAAGTGGCGGAGAGACAGCACTACACCTATGGCACGGCGCAATGGGGTTGGGGAGGTGGGGATCCTGGTGCTTGGCCGTCGTGGTCGGCCATGGGCTCTGGAGCAGGAGGTGATGGGGGCATTCCGGCTGCAGCGGACCCCAGTCAGTTCCGAGCGCTCCTGATCCTGCTGCGCTACCTGGACCGTGGGGAAGGGCCACTCAGAGGCAGTGGCAAGGGGATACGTGGTCTAACTCGAGATGGAATGATGCAGCGGACTGGCAATGGAGCGTGGTGGCAACCCTCGGGACACAACACTGGAAGTGACTACTCAGACCCGCCAGCGTGGGGAGGGTGGAACAGTTGTCGCTTTTTGAAAAAATCTATGCGAAGATGGGATGCCAATACGGACGTTCCTGTTTGGCGTCGGTTCGAGAAGATGTCGAAGCAGCTGGACTGGGAAATGCAAGCAAACTTCGAGCACCTCTAGGATGAAGTGCTTCGTCGAGCGCCGTGAAAGGGTTGACGCCTTTGTGGGCACATCGTGCGTAGGAACCCGCTCCCCGGCCAGCGCCAGCCAGGCGCCTTGCGCTGGATCCTCAATGATCCCGTCATCATCATTTCCTCTGGCGTGACCGTCCACACCGCCAGCATCGCTGATCCCAATGAAGGTGAGCTTCTCCGGCGGGATCGGGAAGATCTTGATTCCCTGACGTGCCGCAGATCGAAGGTGCCCAATCATCTTGTTCCGGACAACGGCATCTTCGACGGTTGCCCTTTGTTTGCAGGCCAAACCTCAGCAAGGAAACCGTCCCTGCTGCTTCTGGTCGCGTCTGGTGAGCAATCCAGCTGATCCGGTAAAGCGTGGAGCGGAAGTCCTCAAGCTCCTCTTCAGTCAGAGGAGCCGTCTTGTCACCGCGTCGTCCCTTGGAGAGCTCGAGGATGTGGATCTTCTCCATAATGTACTTCTCCTGGTCCATGTGGGCGCAGTCGGGCTCCACCTTGATGTGCCTTCGGTTGAAGTAGGGCTCTCCATATTCCCACTTTCCGAAGGTGAAGCGCTCCTTCAAGGAGCGAAGCAGGCCTTCCTCACGTTCATCTCGAGCAACGAAGTTGAAATCGTCAACCTCCGGGAGGACCAGGGCCTGCACTCCATTAGGTCGGACAAGACCTCCTGCCGTTTCACATTAATGGCAAGGATCCAGGAGGATGAGGTGCTCGCTGACGGTATCCAGCCAATTGCATGGTGCGTTGTCCAATCCGTAGACGGCGACCTAGGAGCTCGATTCGCCTCTGCAAAGAGGCGCCGCTTGGGACGATGCAGAAACGACTGGCAGAAGGCCGCTGCGAGATCACCAAAGACAACCTTGAGCTTCAAGCTGGCCGCCGCCTGGAAGAACAAGTTGATCGCTTCCGTCTGAGGTGTTGGGGCAAAGGTGCGAAGTTTTCCTCCATCAGGATCTGCAAACCCGAGCACGCGCCATCGAGACTTGTACTTGAAGTTTCCAACGCCCGCTTACGCCTGACCAGGGGTGACTTCAGATCCTGTGTCCATGCTCAGCTCGAAGTCATCGAGCCTCCTCACCATTCCAGACCCGCGCAGCGTTCATGCCGGTGACGCTGGACCACTCATTGCTGTCCGGCTCGCTGAAGCCCTTCACGTCATCCTTGATGGCCTTACTCATGTCAAATTCATGGTTTCGTGCTTGGACTCCCATCTTCTTTCACCTCAAAGCCGAGCAGCGCCTGATTCACAACGTCATCAGGTTCAGCACGCCGCGCGCCGTTCTCGTTCTCGTAGTCGTTGCAGCCAGAGAGTGACTTGACCCGAAGTTGAGGGCTCGCCGAACTCTTCTGAAACTCCTGCCCGGGACTATCCAGTTCAGAAGGATCAGCGGCCGCCTCTTGGTGTCCTGGGGTGTCGGTGAGGCCGTCAGACAACATCTCTTGGGGCAGCCGAAGCCCTCGTCCAAACAGCAGGTACGCTGGAGTGTATCCTCCCCGTGAGTACCACGAGTTCTTGCAGGCCACGATGTAGTTCACGAGGGTCTCCAAGTCCTCGATGGAGCGAACAGCTCCAGGCCCTTCCTCGAGCTCTCGCCGAACTCTCTCTTTGACGAAGCCTCCACGGCGCTCAGCTCGCCCATTCTGCCACGGGCTCTCTGCCTGCGTCACACATGATGAAAAATGTTTTGCTGCTCCAGCACCCTCTCAAAGTCTCCGGCAAACTGCAGACCTCTGTCAGAAAGCAATACCTCAGGCGCCCCGAAGGGCTTCAGCCATGACTCGTAGAGGGCCTTGACCATCTCGTCCCTATATGTCGTGGCCGAACCATTGTCACGTTCTGCCAGTGAGTCCCACGCATGGCAAATCAGGTTGACGAAAGGGATCGAGCGACCTTGCCAGGGGGCGTAAAGGTATCGCAGCCAACAATTTTGTCGAAGGAGTAGGTCTTGGGCTTGGGAAGGCTGAAACCCGGCCGGGGATTCGCCGTTGCCGTCGATCACAAACTACACAACTGAAGCGGCTTTTCACGTACTCCAAGACCTCGGGTTTGGCCCCGGCGGCACGGAGCATGACAAGCATTCGCTCCTTGGGCAGGTGGGCCATGTTGATGTGGATCTTGTCCACCATCAAGCTCACATTGAGCTCGTTTCCCTTTGTAGCTTCCTGTACTTTGCCTTTTTCCTGCTTCCTTCTCCGCTTCTTTGGCTTCTTGTTCTTTATTCTTGCCTGTCCCTCTGTCTCTATGTGTGTGTGTGTGTGTCTCTCTC
>CAJNDV010033628.1:22748-33946 GCA_905221635.1 Symbiodinium sp. CCMP2456 | reverse complement strand
AAAAAAGACAGACAGACAGACAGACAGACAGACAGACACAGAGAGAGAGAGGGAGATGTTTTTGTATGTATGTATGTCTGTCACATGTTCGCATATCCCGGCAACCGTGTGAACGGGAGAAGCTCCGCGAAGAGCCCTTGCATCGGGACTCATGAATCAACGTTGCAAGGCTTGGTGTCGTGGCTTACCATAAGCACAGCTACGAGGAGGCCCGTCAAAGCTCCGCGAGGATGTCCGTAATCAGGACGCTGCTTTGCGCCATCGGCTTGCATCTTTGCTGCGTGGCACGCGCGTGCCTTCCGCAGTCACCTTGAAAACAAGATGGCAGCCACTAAGAGCTTTAAGCACGACTGGATGAGTCTATAGCTGTAGCTATGTATGCAGTTTTGGCAGGAGTCAGTTGCCAGAGCGTGCACAGCATGTGGACAGCATTCAAACTCTACTCGCGAAAGACGAAATCGCAGGCGTGTGAGCTGCTCCAGCGGGCAATCAGCCTGTCGAGTGATCCGGAGGAGCTTCTTGTTGTGACGGCGCCATCCACATCGGATGTACGGCCCTCAACACGATACGTGTTTCGCTTCTGCCCAATATCCACCAACTGAGGATGCAATTTCATTTATAGAGACAGAGAGGAGCCCCGTTCAAGAGACCCATGCCCCCAGGAACCCTAACGGACCTAACCTCTCGTATGCTGCGTGCTGTGTCTCCAGTCTCCCCCTTGAGTAATGGGCGCCAAGAGTCGATGCCAGACTTGCGCTGATTGTGCCCGAGCTGACATGTGAGTGCACGCGGCAGGAGGCCCTGCACGTGAACTTGGGCCACGCCCTCCTCCAGCAGGGAGCTGAGCTCGGCCTGCGAGGGAGACACAGAGAGTTTAGAGGTCAGCACGCCACTTCCATGCGCGTCTTGGGTCGTTCGTCGGGGCCTCTTTGCGAACGGTCCCAGTCCCCTGCAAGAGACCTTAATCTCCCCATCATCGTCTTCATTCCGCTCACAACTCGAGGCATGAAGCTGTCTGCGTGTGGGTACAGGTCATGTTCCGCATGGGGGGCTTATCGCTAGAAGCCTGTTCCTGCCCGCGGTTTACCAAGCTGAAAGATTCTGGCTATCTGTAATGGCTGTTAAAGATACATCATAAACTTTGTGCCTGGTCAAGCACAAGAGTTTCCATGCGGGCTTTCGCAGACAGACATGGGATATCTGCTGTAGATCCCTCTCTGACCCTACCAATAATGTTACGTATATCAATATATCGCAAGATCTTGAATATATTGCTGCAGCAATCTCCTAGTGTACGACCGTATTATGTATCTGACACGACGATGGCGAAGCATAGCAGTGACTTCGCGCGGATTCCATAATGATAGCATAAAGCACCATGCACTAGCATGAATTAGCGTGAATCTGCTGCTGCGAATCGAGAGTATAGTATTTGTGTCTCGCTTGGTACCATTCGAGAACACTCATGACGGCATGACGAAGGGCCCATGATCTCCCGGTAGGCTTGGGGCTAGTGCGGGGCAGTCGTGAGGGCAGGGAGGTCGTCCACATCCCAGGGTTGGGACCCATCGAGTGGATTTTACAATCGGCACATGGATGAACACGAACCTGCGATTTTTTAGACGATGCTGTGAGTCTGGAGGTGCGGCCTTCATGCCAGAGCTTTGGAGGTGCTTTGCTACACAAGCAAGAGTTCTGAGTTCCGGATTGTTGTTGTTCGGCTTCGTGTTACGTCCGGCCGCCCCTTGCACGGAGGCTTTCCGCGCGGGCTTGCGGCTGCAGCCGCAAAGCAGGGGAGCTTTGTCGGGCGTGGCCTTTGCCCTGCAGCTGCAGGCCAACTAGCTTCGCTCCATACTGGTCTATGCTCATGCGCACCTGCTGGGATTCCTCATTGCACGAGGGGTTGGGGTGAGGCCAGATGCGGCCCAAATCGTGATATGTGCGGGCAATAAATGCATTCACCAGGGGACCGGCTTTGGATCGGATGCTTCAGGGGGTCAGCAGGGCGGTTTCGGTGTCGTCCTCCTTTCGATTTGCTTGGAGTGCTTTAGTGAGACCTTCCCCCAAGCCCCGAGAGCAGATCAGTCCCGCCAGGGGAAGTTGGACGAGGCTGGAGAGAATTCGAGTCGAGCGGTTTCTCTAAGCAAAGTCTATACTTAGAGTTAGGCAGCATACAAACGAATGCAGCCCACGCCTGACTGTCTTGGCCGCTTCGTTGTGATCTTCGATGCTCGTGTCAGCTCAGATAACCAGCCATTCAACCGCAGAAGAAGCTTTCAAGCCTGGGAACCACCACCTTAAACCCTTGCTGCAGAGCCGACAAGACAGCTCGTAGCGCTGGACTCCGGAAGCTACCCGACAAGCTGAGGACGCCGAGGCCATTTTTGACCCAGTGCCCTGCTCTGAGCCATGGCCTCCGAACTGGGAATCACCACTCGCCGCCCAGGCTCTTCGGGCTCGGGCCTCGAAGGGCAGTTGTGGTGAAGATTGGGTTCTTGTTCAACAGCTTTCTTTGGGCTACCATACTACGGGTGTAGAGGGATGTTCATACGGGGATTGAATCATTAGACACTTTGGGCTTTCCCTGTTAAAGTCATCTCAAACTGAGCTCCTTGACAACAACCTGGTTGGTTCTGTTGAAGAAGGCTGCTAGGGTTCCTTTGGTTACAACGGCTTTTCCGAACGGGTTTTGGAGACTGGGGGAAATTTCAGCCCTGTGGAACCAGGCACACTGTGCTATCCTATTCACGACAGGTTCTTCTTTATTGTGGTTTAATGAGCCTCCTGACCAGCATGAAACGAAGTGCCCGGTTCCAACATGAACAGTCCAAAGTCGAGCAACGCAAATTCCGAGCTATGAATTTTCACGACGTTTATGTCAACTGTTGATAACTGTTGCACGCCGGGCGGCATTCCTCGCTCCTAGGTTTAGGGTTTAAGAACCCCTAAACAAGCTCCTACGGTGCCAGTCAACTCAAGCCAAATTCCCGGATTCAAACCCAGAAATTCCACCAACCCTCACATCACAGTAGAACGACAATTGAAAATGAAATACAGTGAGAAAAACAAACTATGTGCGTGTTGAATAGACAAGGAACCAGTATAATAATCATAAATACAAAACAACGAGGTATGATAAGCCGTCAAAGATTGTTGCAGTGCCGAATCACATGCGACAGTTATTGCTCAACGCTGAGTTCCTTAAGAACCAGTTTATGGTATTACGCAGGATAACACGGTCAAATTGAAATTCCCATGAACAGTGATGCAAAGGATGACATTAATTAGTAAACAACCAGAACTCGCCAGTGGAAGCAACTCCTTTGCTAAATTGGATCGGGCAATGCACTCTGGAATAGAATGTAAACATACGGGGAGGTTTTACATTACAACCCTTGAAGCCAAACCTAGTGAGACCAAATAATATCTGTGAAAGAACCATGTTTTGTGGATGATAACACAACCTGTGGGAGTATGGATGAGGTACAGTTTATCCTATAGAGAAATAGTGGTCATATTTGGGTAAGATGTTGGGACGAGTATAGGAATAAATCTGTAGTGGAGTGGCTGCTGTTACTGCTACCCAAAACGGGAAGGGCTCCACTCAGGCATTCCGCTCTAGCATGCTCTAGCTTTGACTCCCCGGCTCACAGGGTCTCTCAAATCTACAGGTCCCATTTGGCGTCAGCGGGGCCGTGAGGTGCCACCACAGCAGAGGCTGTGCCGCTTCGTGCGGTATGGTATGGTTCCATATCTCGGAATGTTGTAATGTTTTACCGTATAACAGCACGAATTCATCGCATGTCGCACGGAGCTCTGCTGAAATGCCCCAATAGGATGCAACCTGTGTTGTACGTTCCTCCTGTTGTGATGGCGCTTGATCGCCGTGGTCGAATTCCGCCAGGACTCTACGAAGCTCGCTTTCAAACACTACAGGCTATGGCTTTGTGCGGCCAGCAGCCATCTCAACCTTAGCTGCTCAGCTAATAGGTCGTGGGGCTTGTGCAATCTGTCGGCAAAGGCGAATGGGCCTGTAGTAGGTTTCATATTGCGAAGCCCTTATTACACATGAAATGTTTGGGCATGTGCTGGTCATCCCGGGTGCTGCATTCTGAACTCTGAAGCCATGACAACACTCCTGTCTAGTCGTGACAGCAGGCCCGTCGTAAGTCTAGCATCTTCTTTATCAGTGGCGTCTCATCGTCGCTAATGACATGGTGTCAGGAATGATGGGGATGAATTGATCGCGTGTCTTTGGAGATTGACTTTCACGGCTGCATGATTATTCTGGGTTTGTGCTTCCTATATGTTCTTGCAGATGCTTGGTTCAATGTCAAAAAGCGATGTACAAAGCAATCATTCTTCCCACAGAATGAATGTGGGCAGTGTGTCTTTCAACATGCGCCTCGTGATACTCTCAGATTTACACGAAGCTGAGGGGAGCCTAGGCCACAAGCTGACGGTATGCTCTTGAAAGCTGATTCGCCAGCCCTCCACCCCCAGCCCGAAAGCCCGCCCAGCTCTGCATGATCTTGACTCCAAATACTCCGAGCTTCAGGCCTGGCTA
This sequence comes from Symbiodinium sp. CCMP2456, assembly GCA_905221635.1. Lineage (NCBI taxonomy): Eukaryota > Dinophyceae > Suessiales > Symbiodiniaceae > Symbiodinium > Symbiodinium sp. CCMP2456. The sequence goes on along the minus strand of CAJNDV010033628.1, from coordinate 29,379 downwards.
CGTCGGGGCCGGCGCCGCCAGCCTCTACGACGGGCACAGCGGGCGACACCGGCAGCGTGGCAAACCCTGGCCCACGTTGCAAAGGATGTTTTTTGTTGGGGGCGCCCAACTGGATCATCGACCTGCGGGCATAGCAGGGCAGTGGCATCGCCTGGCCATTGTAGCTTTGTAACCGGCCCAGACTCCCAGACCTCGTTCAGCGGCAGCCAAATTGTACAAACTTGTCGATCTACTATGCTTGCAGCAGTATAGTATATACATATACATATTAAAAAGATTCATGGTATACGGCATACACATATACATTCTGTTCTGGGCTTGATGAAAATGCGTTGGCTTCCTGACAGCTCCGCATCTGTTCGGGTTTGGGTCGAGCCTGCGGTCTCACGAGAGCCAGTGTGATGAACCTGAGGCCCACTTGTGACCGAAACCAGGAGGCCAAAGCCCCATATACACGTTTGCAGTTGTGGAAGCGTTTTGTGCCCTAAGCCTTCTAACACAGGTTTTTGCGCCACTGCGTGGAACTGTTGCTGCAGATGGTGAGGACCGGCTTGAGCTCAGTATAGAGGGTTGGCACTGATACGCCAGCATACGCCAGCGAAGAAGCTGAAATGTGAGATGGCCAGAGGGATTTACAGGGCGAGTGTGGTTCTCTCGGGCTATTCTGCCTGTGGACTTCTGGTAATTCTGGATCTGGGTGCTCGAAGGGAACAGGTCACCTAGCCACCCTGCCTCATCCACTCTTGGAAAGGATCCGGATGTCGTTGCGGAGCAGATCAGAGGGAGTCCTGACATAGCCTGCCCTTTGTCACGCAGGCTGAAGGACGTGGTTTTTGTGCCCTTCGGACAGCAGAGCAAGTCCCACGTGTTGATTGTAATTTTAGCCTGAGATTGCAAACTTGCTGGAGGGGTGTTGGGAGGGGCACGCTGAAACTGAAACGTAATTTCACAGTGATTGCAGATCGTACCGAGAGCGCTTGGCAATGTGTCGGATTGAATTGTTTGCGTGGTGAGTGGTGAATCTCATCTCCCATCTCCCAGCCCTGCCGTGCAAACCAGACCCACTGCGCATTGGAGATGCAATTGCGGATTCAGGAAAGAGATGAGAGATGCCATGGCTTCAGGGGAATTTGCCGTCAGCCTTTCGGGGGCCCAACAGTTGGCCCTCATCGATTATCAGACGCTTGGATCTGCACTGGAGGTAGATCGTTAAGTTTAGTTTGGGATGGCCAGTGGCTCATCACAGCAACTTGCAGCCGACCCCAAAGACCAGTGACACCGACGTCTCGGTCTAAAGAAGAAACTCGTCGTTCGGATGAAGTGTTTCCGGTCCTTGGACACAGGTGCTTGTCTTTCCGGTTTCGTGAAGTTTGTGTGCTATCCGACGATTAAACATAGAACGCGCTCGAGCCTGACAACCAGATGTTTGATCCCAGATCTCGCCAATCAGGAATCTGTGCAACAAGTTGCACAATTTCGCCTGCAAGCTTGAGCAGGACGAGATTGAAACCGACGTGCTGAGCCCGCTAACCAGCAGCAATGTGGATTCTGGTTGAACACGAACGGGGATAAGTCTTGCATATGGTAGAGGAGCCAGGCAATACTAGTGGCTTTTTTCTCTGCGGTGGACTGCGTAATTGCAAACTTTGCGTGTCACGGGTCTTGGCAATGGAGCCTGTGGCTTTTGGGCAACGATTCGAAAGAAGGCCGTTTTTGGGCGATGGTCCCAGACCTTAAGAAAGCCCACGAAAGCTTTGCAGGTTGGAGCGGGCGAAAAACTTAGCGCAGCTGTCTAAGATTTGCACCTTGGCTCGCAGGTTGGCCTACGCGGATCTCCCATTTAAACTAGATGACCTGTTGGAGATTCTTTCTTGACTTGCATCCCATGGTGTAGAGTGTAGGGCACAGACATGGAAGCCGTTGCCACGTTTAGATACTTGAGATAGGTTGATCGATCGATAGATCGGTATAGGTCGACAGATCAACACGTCCAGCGATAGACATGGTGACAGCCGAAACCGTGGAAGATCCAAGTTATGAATTCCCATCAAGTGAAGAAGCAGTCTTCCGACTTTGTGTTCTTCCAACTTGTGCCTTCGCATGCTCTTTCTGGATTCATTCAGGGCTTTGTTGGATTGCCGTTGGATTTGCGCTTGAGTCCTTGTTGGGTTCCCTTCGGTCTCTCTCTCTCTCTCTCTCTCTCTCTCTCGGGATCTCTCGGGATCTCTCGGGCCATCATGGGCCGTTTCGGGGTCCCTTTTAGTTGGGGGCATCCCATCTGAGCTCTCGTTTGGTGCCATAGTTTCTGCAAGCCCAAAACTTGGAAGAAGGTCTATGTAAGACGTACATCAGGCATGAATACACACAAGCAGTTTGCGCATAAATCCAGGTTAGCCAGAAACGATTAGTCCCGCCCCTCATCGTTCAGTCTCAGTGTCTACGGGTTTTTGCGTGTGCATGTATACACACATGCATATATGTATAATATACGCATACCCATACATGTATGAACTAGCCTTCCAAGTGCGAAGGACCTGAACTATTATCCCCCATGCCGACGGAGATATAGGTGATCGCTGTAATCACGCATTTCATATGTTGATCTTCGTATCGGCGCCAAATGTACGCCAAATCTTCCTGTACCTTCTATACAACCTCTGTGCGACTGGGAAGGCCCGACCCCTCCGTGTTGGGGACTGACTGGCTAGTATGCAGTTGGTGACCAGGTGTCGGTGCCCTTGGGTTCGAGGCTTCGGTTTTTGCCCTCGGCTTTTCCCCCGCGAACCTTCTGCCCATGACTCAGGTGATCAGCTTGAGGAGTACATCCTGAAGATGGCAAAAACGGATTGGCAGTCCAAGGCAGACCCTGACCACTGAAAGGGACTTGTAGGCGGCTTTACGACTGCGGATGCCATCTTATCCGAGCTGCCGTAGGCAAAACAAGTGGGGCCCAGGGTTCAGCCTGAACTTCACATTAGCTCAGGGCTGCAAGCAGAACCTGGACTGCAGCGCATGTATCCGCAGTCTTCCAACTCCGTTCTACGAGCCCTCCACACCCAGCATAGGTGAGGTTTTGTCTCGTCGCAGTTTGTTTTTGCATCGGAGTTGCCCTGCTGTGGAAGGGCGCCAGCTCCAGTGGCGATGCCAAGTCAGGCCGGCTACAGGATCCCAGGCCCAGTGGTCGCTGCATGGCTCTGCTGTAGGTGTGTGTGGGTCCCAGGTCCTACTCCATCCGGAGTGAGAACGTGAGGTCTCCTCTTGACAAGACAGAACACCTTGGCATCGAAAGCGAACACCGAACACAACTGTTCGGCAAAGGTGGTGGATTGCGAGCACACCCGTGCAACCTGTAGGCAGTGCCGAAACAAGCCAGCCCAAGCAGACTCGACTCAGTAACTCGCAAATGTGGTCTGGCTAAGTCTCGACATTTCCAGGCGGCTCTCCTGGTACGTGGCCCGGAGACAATTGGCGGTTCTTTATGTTGGAGGTGCCAGGCATCATTACAAGCTTGGAGGATGCGGCACCATCAGCCCATATCAGCCCTAAAGCAAGCAAGGCTTAAAATTATTATGAGTCAGGCGCGCGCATGACCACTGCAGAGCTATGGGGTTCCAGAGGCAAGTGTATGAGGTTGTCAACGATTTTTGCAAGGAGGGGGTCGGTGATTGTCATTCCTGGAGAGCCGGGATGCTATGGAGGTGAAGAGGTAGTCAAGCCAGCGCTTGTGCAGCATGACGCAAAGCAGTGCGCTGCAGGTCCGGGACGATCAGACCGTCGACTTAGATGGAGCATTTAGCGACCCCGGCCGCTGGACTTGCACTGCAGTATCAGGCAGTCAGGGAAGAAGGACACTACCGGCAACAGCACCAGCACCACTACGTCCGTCCATGTGTCCGCCACATCAGCACCATCATCGTCATAAAAGCATCACGACCTGGTATCACCACGATCGCTATCACCCCAGAGCTATTCGCAGGACAGGTTTTGTCAGCAAAAGGCATCACACAGGGCAGAAGTGTCTGGGGCTGCTGCACGACGACATGAAGATAAGAGCTCCTGCACTCTCTGGCACAAAGACGCCAGAAACGCCCAGCTTTGGAAACAAGTTACGTGCCCGCAGACGACCTTGAGGCCGGAGGCCCCACCTTTTGCCTGCACCAAAAGACACGCATGCAGACACACAGACACACAGACACGCAGACAGACCTGAGAGCGTGAGACTGTCGTCGCAAACCGTTGCCCACAGAACAAGCCAGGAAAAGCAGCGCGCTTTTCTCGAGATTTGTGGGAGCGCTTGAGCCTCGTCGGCAGTTGGAGGGGCACCGTCTTTTTAGGCAGGTCGAGGGCCTGGGGCTCGATAGATTGAGAAAGGAGCGGCTCTGCTGTTTCATCCGTTTGTGACCCGTGTTGGCTGGTGCAGAGCGTTCCCTCCGTGATTTAGATTGTCGCTTGCCTGACACTGATTCCACGGGTATGTGTCTCAAAAAGAAGCAGTACAGTACTTTAATTTTCAAGCATGAGGAGCTCCATGCACCACCTAGACAAGATCTATTCTACACAAATAAAATAGGCAGCAATGTACATGTGTGTATGTATATATACATATATACATGTATAGCTGTATATATTGCCTGCATATGCCCCCGCCCTCCCCATGATCTACCAAACGTGGGTCTGGGGAAAAGGGCCAGGAACTCAACCCATGACAGCTCTCTCCCCTGCTACCTTTTGGCCGAACGTCGGCCAAATGTTCATTTTAGAAGCTTGTTTTCAGATCTGACAGCAGTGGCAAAGACATGAACGATGCAACCTTCTCTCTTTTTCCTCTACGATAGGGTAGGACTCTGAGCCGATCAAAGGGCAAATGGAGTGCTTTGTTCATCGCTCAGTAGTTTCGGGAGCTTGCGCAATCATCAACCGAATGGTATTGGCTTTGGCTGGACACCGTAACCCTGAAAGCACAGTCATCAGTTCGATTGGCTCAAAGCCAAAATAGTGGCCCTCACTGTGCAACAACTTGATCCGCCTTTCAGCGGGAAGTGAAGGACTGGCATGAACCGGTCGTAATGGCATTAATGTTGTCTTCACACACAAGTAAGACGAAAGACCAAGTAAAGCCGGATTTGCAGTTCGAACGAAGAGTGTATTTGTAAACGGTTATGTCTTAATCTGAATGGCTCTCTGAATGACGTCCATCTGCATTGTTTAACACATTAGGCACGACTCATGCTGTACCATGGTTTGTCATATGTCATCCCGACTGTTCTTTATACGTGCATATATAAGACATGTATTGCACTAGCTATAAAGGAAACACTGTAGAAGATCATCGCAGCATCCTGGACTCCTGCTTCTCATGCGAGTAAGTTTCTGGTCTGCACTGACGCTAGCTGGCAAATTCAGTTTGCAATTCGGACTCATGCGTCCCGCTGTCAGTGCAGAGTGTTGTGACCTGTATTTGCTGTATTCACTGCAGAACTAGGCGATCCCGTTTGTGTACCTAGGCCGCCCTTTCTGTCTATAAATTGTTACGGGGACCAGGAAAAGGGTTTGGGAGTCGATCCTGGGCAACACAATCCCGAATTGTCGCACCGTTGCTACAGTGCTGCAGTCTCAATCGGCATCATCTCGAACATTCATTGCCAGCAAGCTGTGAGCCGAAAGTTTGAACTTTTTGAGCCCGGACTCTTTACGGAAGACTCGATGCATAGAGCACGCGGAAGGAAGCAGGGACACGCGATGATTGTAGGATGAGCGGATGAGCCTACACAGTACTACCCGCTGATCACAGGAATGGGCAGAGTCACGGGGGTGAACCGAAGACTCCACCAAGCGACTCGCCGCTTGCAGCCGCGAGAGCAGTGGAGCTGAAGGCGGCGAAGGCGCCCGATGTGGAAGATGTCCTCTGCCATTGAACGCACTTGTGACGCAGAGCCAGGGACCGACATGCCTGTTTTCTTCCATGTTCTGGTTGCGCAGCCTCAGAATACTGTTGGGAACGGTCAAAGCTGGAAGTGCCCTAAACCGTGGCACTCACTGTTATTGACAAAAACCGCCACCGCCAGATCTGCAATTCTGCAATCTCCTTTAGCTGGGGATGTTATAACGTTGTTGAGAATGCAGCTGCAGCAGAATGCCACAGCTATCACAACAAAGGTCACAGCACATCAACAGCAAGAGTTGGAAGGAAAGCCGCCAACAAGGCAGCAGCAACATAATTGCACATGCCTATCATCACCAACGGGAAAGGCAGAAAGTGGTGCCTATCGTTGCTGTTGCTGTTGCTGCTGATGCTGCTGCTGTTGCTGTTGCTGTTGTTGTTGCGGTTGCTGTTGCTGCTGCTGCTGTTGCTGCTGCTGCTGTTATTGGTACCGTGGTGGTGATGGTGGTGGTGGTGGTGGTGGTGGTGGTGGTGGTGGTGGTGTTGGTGTTGGTGTTGGTGTTGGTGTTGGTGTTGGTGGTTGTTGTTGTTGGTTGTTGTTGGTTGTTGTTGGTTGTTGTTGGTTGTTGTTGGTTGTTGGTTGTTGTTGTTGTTGTTGTTGTTGTTGTTGTTGTTGGTGTTGTTGTTGTGTTGTTCTTGTTGTTGTTGTTGTTGTTGTTGTTGTTGTTGTTGTTGTTGTTGTTGTTGGTG